>VDFB02362770.1:0-10411 GCA_007258455.2 Sequoia sempervirens | reverse complement strand
TAAACACATACCTCTTTAGGCTAATCTTTTTCTTTATCTCCTTCAGGTGTTTTGACACCTCCTCCTTGAGGTGTTTCAACACCTACTCCTTGAGGTGTTCCAATACCTACTCCTCCAGGCATTGTGACACTTGTTAACAACGATATATAGCTCATAACCGCCTATACATAAAAATGACAAGTACATATGAAACTACCAATCTATGTCGATGTATGTATAATCAATATAAGATCTTAAAAATCTTAATTCAATCAAATTTGAGTTCAATTACCTTCCCCTTATCTATCTTTGTACCTCCATAGTTTGGACAAGGCTGCATCTCTCTCGCATTAGGTATTTCCTACAAGAGGAAAATAAGATAAATATCTAAGTTATTATATAATTTCATTAATGACAATTCAAATGAAAAGCAAGTATATAATAAAAAAATGTAAATGAGAGAGTGTGAAAATATATATTGTGTGCATGTCGAGGCCAAATGAAATGGCCCTAAGGGTGCTATCAGTCACCTGTGTGAGCTCCTCCTCAAACATCAACTGTTAAATAGACCATGTAAATAAATATTAGTACTTGATACTATCTCTTATTAATATTCATTTAAAAACAAATGCAAGTTATGAATTTACAACTTAAATCTTACCTGTGTCACTATTCCAACGTCCCCCTCTCTAGTAGGAGAGGACTTAGTAGGGTGCACTCCACTCCCCTGCGTCTGATCTCCTATAATGTCCACGTCATGGAGGTTATAATCAGAAGTGTCCAAGGGATGCTCAACAGGTTGTACAAGAGGACCCAAGCATATTTGGTGGCACATAATGCAAGTATGTGGCACACAAATATGTGGACCTAAGGAGGATGATGCAGTAGCACTCGATCCATCACCAACATCACTAGAATGTGGCTGAGCTACTGTAGAAGTATGTGAAACCAAAAGACCACTCAAAGAGTGAATAGCTTGAATAGTCTATGTGGATGCATCCTCAATAATATCTAGATGATGGATTGGAGGTGGCGGAGGAAGGGGAGGAGGGGGAACATATGGGAACTGGACTACTCTAACTACCCTTGGCTTACCCTGGGGCATACCTCCATTGATGCCCTGGAAGGGTTTAATGTCAAAGTAATTGACATGATGCCCTAACACAAACTCAACGGATAATTTTTTAATAAAGTAAAATGGTATATCACTAGTTGTTCGATGGTTTATCAAAAACCATACACCAACGATCCCGAAAGTCATCTACAATGTCTTTATTCATGCACCATTTTATAGAAAGTTTTAGTTTATTAACATTAACTGGAAAATTGGTGTGGGGGTTAACGAATAAAGAGGCAATTTGAGCTTTTGTTATTTGGAGATCTTTCACATCATTGTAAGACAATCCACATGAGTAATATTCCCTCATGGTTTCTCGCCATGAAAGAAAGGCATATGTTGGGTGGAGAGGGTTTCTATATTTTTAATTATTTCCTACAATGTGTTTGTCATATGGGATAATCAAGGGATTGTCTTATAAACATCACAAATGCCCTTCAATTGCTCCAATTTTTCACCAATTAAGTCTTCAATTGATGGCTACGAAGTGGTGGAGCATTTGGAATTTGTGCATTTTCACTCTCAGCCTTAATACCTGATTAAAGTTAAAAAGTAATTAATCTAATTGAAATTACACAATATAAATGAAATTATTATAAAAAATCCCTACTTTTTAATAAAAATCCAAAAAACAACCCTACTTTTTAACAAAAAACCATAACAAACTCTAGTTTTTAATAGAAATCCATAAACAACACTAGTTTTTAATAAAAATCCATAAAAAATATTAGTTTTTAATAAAAAATCATTGTAAACTCTAGTTTTTAATAAAAATCAATTAAAAAACCCTACTTTTTAATAAAAATCCATAAAAACTACGTAAAATTATACAAAACTAATAGGAAAATAGATTAAAACAAAAATAAAACCAATAACTTACCCTAGAAATTGGATATATGCTTGAAATCGGATATTTGATCTGCAAATGTCACCCTCATTGCTCGCACTCAGCTTTAAAATGCTTCGAATGATTTTAAAAGCCCGCTTCAATATCCATTTATATGCACTTCAAATCGGATATCCGATTTGGATCGAATATCTGATATTTGATTCTTGCCTTGGGCATTGCTTTGGAGCAATGTACTGACACCCAAGCCAAAAAAAAGTCAACTCGAGATTTTTGTGTTTTTTTGTCAATGCAAAATGCAACTTTTTTCACATCGCCACTTTTTGGCCCATCATGATCTTGCACATACCCAGTGGCACCCTCATTGCTCGCACTCAGCTTTAAAATGCTTCAAATGATTTTAAAAGCCCGCTTCAATATCTATTTATATGCACTTCAAATCGGATATCTGATTCGGATCGAATATCTGATATTTGATTCTTGCCCTCGGCATTGCTTTGGAGCAATGTACTGACACCCAAGCCAGAAAAAAGTCAACTCGAGATTTTTGTGTTTTTTTGTCAATGCAAAATGCAACTTTTTTCACATCGCCACTTTTTGGCCCATCATGATCCTGCACATACCCAGTGGCGTGATGTAAAACTAAGTTCCTTTTAGGAACTCAAATCAAAATATTCCTATATTTCTCTTTCCATCAATATGAATGATATTCAATGCTATTTGATGATTCTAAAATGAGTGTATTTGAATACCTTTAGTAATAAATTGTTAAAACACACTTTTTAGTCATTTTAAGGTAGGAAGGGATAGGTGGCAATTGACCCAAAATTTAAAATTGAATTATGAAAAGCTAGATTCAAATTGGTGACTATGTTTGACCTCATCCCCATTTAAATGACTTGGAACATGGAAATGGGAAAATCAAGTAACATAATGTATAGAGATATGTGTATGCTTAAATGTGTAATATGAGTGAATATACAAAGATATGTACATATATGGATAAGGTATAGGTAAATGATTGCAAATATGTATGTAGAATAAAAAAAGGTCTATTAGAATGTGACTAACTTTACATAAGATTGTGTCATTTATCAATATATAAATGCACTAACCCATTCTCTTAAGTAAAAGACTAAATGAAAAATGATATTTATGTGCAAATTTCACTATTACAATAATATATTTTAAAATTGTGTTCTTTGTGTTTTTGTTTTAATGCACATGGTCATGATATAACACTTTGTGCCTTACTACCATTCTAGAATGTTTCTTGTTGTAATAATTTTTTTAACATATTATTAATATTAACTAAACAAAAGAATATTCCAAACTTCCTTATAAATTATTGAACAAATAACAATATTATTCACATTATATATTATTTTATATGTACTTCATAATATATATATATACATTTTTGGCCAAAACATATGAAAAAGAGGCACTATTTTTCCTATACCAAATTTACCCACCACTTTGGAGGTATATTCCTTCCTCCTTAGTAGAATCCTTTGTGATCTTGGCATGCATTTAACTTTCCTACAATAAATAGCATTACATCTTGAAGATAGAAGTTTTCTTCACTTTTTATAATTTATTGTGATAAAAATTCCTTATATTTTCATCAAAATGCTTATCATGTTCATATTCTTCAACATAAGCCTCCCTCATGAATGGTTCCAACAAAATTACCATAGCCACATTTTGGGCCAAAATGTATAGGTAAATGATTGCAAATATGTACATATGTAATATAAATATTTGCAACCAACCCAAAATTTAAACTTGAAGTATGAAAATCTATAGTCAAGTCCATGGCTATGTAGTTGACCTCATGCCCATAGAAATGACTTGGAGCATAGAAATGGCCAAATCAAGTGAGTAAGATAATGTATAGGAATAGATGTATGCTTAAATGCGTAATATGAGTGAATATATCAAGATACACATGTATATGGATAAGGTATAGGTAAATGATTACAAATATGTATATGAAATAAGAAAAGGCTAGGGTAAAGTGGCTAACTTTACATAAGATTGTGTCCTTTATCAACATATAAATCGAGGCTAATCCATTCTCTTAAAAAAAGTAAAAAACTAAAAGAAAAATGACATGCTTGTGTAAATTTTAATCTTACAATAATATATAAAGTACATAGAAAATAATCTCTAATACAAATAGCATTGCTATTTGTTCAATAACTTATAAGGAAGTTTGGAATATTCTTTTGTTTAGTTTATAATAATAATTTACTAAAACTTTTTTCTTTTTTTTATACCAAGAAGTATTCTATAGTGGTATTAAGACACGAAGTGTTATGTTGTGACCATGTACATTAAAACTAAAACACAACCAATATATATTTTGAAAAAAAATATAAAAAATATCTTGGGCCAAAGCACATACCTTGAAAAAGGAGCACTATTTTTCCTAGACCAAATTAACCCACCACTTGGAGGTATGTTCTCCCTCGTTAGTAGAATCTTTTGTACTCTTGGCACACATAATTTTCCTATCATAAATAACAACACATCTTGAAGATAGAAGTTTTCTTCACTTTTTATAATCTCTTTGTATAAAATTCTTTATATGTTTCACCAGAATATTTATCATGTTCATATTCTTCAACATAAGCATCCTTTATGAATGGGTCCAACTAACATACCTTAACCATATTTTGGGCCAAAATGTATAACTATACATGTTTGTAAATATGGGCAAGGTATAGGTAAATGATAACAAATATGTATAAGTATAAAGGTAAATGGAAAATGACATGCATGTACAAATTTCATCATTACCATAATATATGAAGTAAATAGAAAATAATGCCTAATTAAAATAACATTGTTATTTGTTCAATAACTTATAAGGAAGTTTGGATTACTCTTTTGTTTAGTTAAAAGTAATAATTTTGTAACTTATCCTTGTTTAGTTAAAATTATACAATGGTACTAAGGCACAACGTATCATGTCATGATCGTGTATATTAAAACTAAAGCACAACCAACATATATTAAAAAGAACTATAAAATAACCCTTACCTAAATAAAATCAAATATTCTTAAATAGTTCTAAATTAAAAATAAAATATTTTAAGTAAAATAACCCAAGATTGTATATTTCTAGTATTTGTATATAAATGTAATTAAGATATCTTTAGTTACCTAAATAAATTTGAAATATTTGTTGTTGGCTAAGAATTTTTTAACTAATTTCCTATCCACAATTTATTAGAAAGCACAAAAATGTGGGTTGGGGTGTAATCTTCTTTAGGTTAGGGAATGTGACCTATATCCATGTTTTCTCTTCTAGAATGCACTCGACTATGATCATCTTAACGAGGTTGAGCCTCATTGCCTCCTAGGCATTATGAATTTTCTTTTGGTTACCTAGACTATCATATTGTGTCAAGGTGGAGGTATTTTCATAGTGTATCAAATTATAATGTTTTATTAAGATTGAATTGTGTAGTTTCTGAGTCAAACTCATTAATCTATATTTCATGATTAGTGGTTCATATGAATCTATCTCTTATGATAATAAATGGTCCACTTAGCACCCATTGCATCTAGGTGATGCTCATAGGGGTGAAGCATTGGAACTTCCTAGGAGGTCACCCATTCTAGTACTGCTCCAACTCAGGCATATGCTTAATCATTAGTTCCCTTGAGATCAAGCCCATTTAGCTTGTTACCTAATTTGTGAAACCTTTTAGCAAGTGTTGTGTCTTAACCATTTATTATAAAATCCTCTTTAGCTTATGTAATGACAAGTAAGAGGTTATTTTCACATCGTGTAAAATTATGATGTTTTATCAAGATTCAACCATATTACTTTTTAGTTAAATTCATTGACCCATATTGCATGAGCCCATCTCCTATAAGCATGAATGGTACATTAAGCGCTCATTGTATCTAGATGATGCCCATATGGGTGAAACATCAAGACTTCTCAAGAGATCACCCATCTCGTACTACTTTGACTCAAGCATGCTTAACCATGAAATTTCCTCCAAAGTCAAGGCCACTTAGCTTATCACTCGGCATTTCCAAAACCTTTTGTAACTTTGTTATGTCTTATGAATTATTAGTAGAGCCCTTTTAGCTCATCCAATGACCATCAAGAAGCTTTTTTTTATAACGTATCAAATTATGGTGTATTATTAAAATTCAACTACCTAATTTTTAAGTCAAACTTGTTTACTCATATTTCATGAATAGCTCACACATAGTTCCATCTTTATGATCATGAATAATTAACTTAACACTCATTGCATCTAAACAATGTTCACACAAATAAAACATGAAGAATTCTCAAAGTGATAAAATTAAATTCAGTTACCTCTCCGGCCTCTTTTATGAAAACCTTTAAAAGCATTCATTATAGAACTATCACAATCACTATTAATAAGAAGGGTACGATCTGATCTGTGACCAACCTCTAACTGCCAGGTGGACTATGATCTAAAAGACCGTCAGAATCGCTCAAGCCTTGTTACTGTCCTAAGAACGTCTGGGTTGTAGGCCTGCCAATTGTGAGGTGTACAATCAGCTTTCCAATAATGTCAACCTTCGAGTCATGCAATGGTTTCCCCTGCCAAATCAGAAGTAGGCTATTACTTTTTTCAAAGAGGTCAGGGTTCGAAACGTGTCCAGGCTTTCCCTAGACTGTGTTGAACGGTGATGGATTCTCAGCCTCTATTTACTTTACCAGGTGTGACGTGAACGGGTGATTTGGTTGAAGTGGTCCGAAATAAAAACAAAAGAGTAGACAATTGATTCACAAAATCGCAATGCCTTTTAGCTTGATTTACCATGTTTCTGCTTGAAACTTGTACTAATTTAAGAACTCTTGAATAAGAGAATGCAATCTCGTCATTATACATTCCTGTAAGAAATTACTCTTCTCACACTCCTCAATGGACTTCTGCATTTGTCAGAGAGACAATGACGGCCAATATATTCCCTAAACTATACAAAAAGCAAAAATAAAATTGCTTCACTAGTATTTCTTTACAAATTCGGGTTTCCCCTGAACCTAAAACTCTTCTCCATCCCCTGCCCTGCTCTGAAGCTGGGATCGCCATTCAAATAAAATCTCTTTAATTTACAAACGATGGCTCTCTAAAGGCACATTTAACAGATAACACAAGTATTAAGATATTCCTCTGTCACAACAGTGTACTCATATGGTCTCCCAACAGTATACTCAACAGTGTACTCATATGGTCTGTAATAGTGGTAATAGTAGTTCATGGGGACATACACAACTTCAATTTTTGGAGCCTCTGCTTTGTTCTCCTTTTTTGCATCGGCTTGGGGTTTCTCCTCTTTTTTCGGGCCCTCCTTCTTCTCCTCTTTTTTGTCGCCCTCCTTTTTCTCCTCTTTCGCAGGACCCACGCTCAGCAAATCTGCGCAGCCAAATTTCGTGAGTTTAGAGACCAAACAGACCGGATCCACGTCCCCTATCACAGTGATCTTATTTTCCTTCATGTCCACCATCACATAATCCACCCCTGCAGTACAGATATTCATCAGATTTTACAGCAGAATGAAGTTTTAATTTCAAGGTTTGAAAGCAAATAGGAAGAGTTATCATACCCTGGAGACCTGCAACCCGCTTGAGGACCCTTTTCTTGCTGCTCTCGTCCTCAATGGCCAATTTTAGCACTATTTTCTGCACAACAGAACCATTAGCTACCTTATCACAACTTTCATTAACAATGTAGAGTAAAAAGGAGGACATTTAAATACCTTCATTGCCATGGAGAGGTTGATAACCTTCAGCAGAATGTAAGGAATTTCAAATGGAATGCGAATGCAGGGAATAGGAGGGCCCTAACAGGGTTTATATAGAGGCGGAAGGAGAGAATGTCCAAGGAATGGAAGGGTCGCGGTAAGAGGGCAAAGACTATCCAGCCCCCCAAAATGGCATGGTAAGGGGGCTGGCATCCATCGGCATCCATCCAGCATATAAACGTACGGTAGAACTGGGAACTGTCAGCCAAGTTTTGATTTTGACTGCCGCCAGGGGAAACCAAGTGGGCCCAGGTCATCTACCATCCCCAAGTATTAATGGGGAAATTTAATCGTCAACTATTCTCACAATTTCGCCTAAATTTCTGGCTGTTTTTTCTCACGGCTTGCAGTATAATGTAAACCTGTACATGTTTTTTGTTCACTATAATGTAAACTCCATCTGCACACTAGATTATAACTAAAGATATTATTGATTTTTAATAAAATCATGAAATTTGTATATTTGAAATACTTGTTTCTGTTGTTTTAAATGAGTAATGATTAATTATTATTTTTAAATAATTATGAAAATATAAAGAATACAATATATTTTATGTCTATATTTAATTTTTTTTTTTATAAATATTTATTTTAAACATTTTTATTTATTAATAATTATTAATTTTATAATATAATTTTTTGGAAAAGCTAGTAATTTTTTTTATAAGATAAGTCATATACTTTATAAAATGATTAGAAATTATTATGTTCATATTTCAATGTGTATGTTTATTAAACATTAATATATAAAAACTACATTAAATAAATGATAGTTGGTGAATAAAGTTGGAAACCTAAAAATATGTTGATTATATATCTCTACAAGTCATTTTTTTTCCTAATTATTTCCCCTAAAAAAATTATGAAAACAATCAAATAAGAGCAAAGATGAATAAATAGAAATATTTTGAAAATAAACTATAAAACTATAAGATTAGAAAAAATAAAAATAGGTGAATTTTGCAATCAATTTTCAAATTTCTCATGCACAATTAGATTAAAGATTTCAATTTTGTTTAATAAAATAAATTTAAAATTATTTAGATATTCAAAAACATAAAGAACACCATTAAAATTCTAGTTTTACTTATTGATTTTTCAATTACCATATATTGTTTAAGTAATTGTTATTTATATTTTCTTTTCTATCTATTTTTTAATTTTTTGACAATTTCAAAATCATAAAAAACAACTCTTTATTAACTATTTTTAAATATAATCTAATTTATTATTTAACAATTAAAAATTAATTTTGACAAATAAAACAATAAATCTTATTTTTTAATAAATGTAATGTAAAATTACTTTAAGCATGGAACAAAATAATATTTTTCATTTTTAGTTTGTCTCCATTTTTTCTATATATATATATATATATATATATACAATGTTAAAATTAATTACAAATATTTCATCCTATTATATTCTTCCTAGATATGTTTCTTAATTAAAATTGAATTAGGGAAAAAAAGAAGACTTGTAGAGATATATAATCAACATATTTTTGTTTCCAATTTTACTCATCAACTACCATTTATTTAATGTAGTTTTTATATATTAATGTTTAATAAACATAGATATTGAAATATGAACATAATAACTTCTAATCATTTTAAATATTTAAAAATTGAAAAATTTACATCATTTTACAAATTATATGACTTATCTTATAAAAAAAATTACTAGCTTTTCCAAAAATTTATATTATAAAAATTAATGATTTATTAATAAATAAAAATATTTATCAAAAAAAATATTAAATATAGACATAAAATATATTGTATTCTTTATATTTTCATAAGTATTTAAAAATAATAATTAATCATTCCTCTTCCTGATGATGGATCACGAAACGTCGATCTAAAAACAAACACAGTTGAATCCAAAAGCTTGCTCTATTACTCTATGGACTATGGAAAAATCATACCAACTAATCATTACTCATTTAAAACAATAGAAACAACTATTTCAAATATACAAATTTCATGATTTTATTAAAAATAAATAATATCTTTAGTTATAATCAAGTGTGGAGATGGAGTTTAAATTATGATGAAAAAAATAGCCAGAAATTTAGGCGAAATTGTGATAGTGGTTGACGATTAAATTTACCCATTAATACTTGCTGACAGTAGATGACCTGGGCCCACTTGGTTTCCCCTGGCGGCAGGTTACGAACGAGCGTTAAAATCAAAACTTGGCTGACAGTTCCCAGTTCTACCGTACGTTTATATGTTGGATGGATGTCGATGGATGCCAACCCCCTTACCATGCCATTTTGGGGGCTAGATAGCCTTTGCCGAAACTAGTTGGAAGGGTCAAATTCGAAGCATTTTCATTAAATCTGGTCATGGTTGACGTCTAATCCATACACGTACAGAGTGACCTCGACATCTTCCTCGAAGGTGCTGGAAGTTGGGGGAGCTGCCTAGATTGTCGCTTCATTTGGCAAGTTGTGGCAAGTAGCAAGAATTATTTTTGTTGAGCATGGGGTCTAGGAAACAAAATACCTAGCAACCTTTACTTTATACATTTCAAATATGATGTTATATAAACTCATTAACTAGCACTTGCACCCCAATGAGGTGCAATACTTACGCCGATAGGTTGAACCGCGCATTATTTATGATTGTGAAAAGCAGTGGACAGTGTGAAGAAAATAG
>VDFB02362769.1:0-30676 GCA_007258455.2 Sequoia sempervirens | reverse complement strand
AGAAAATTGTTGTTGTGGATGTTCCATGTCATGGAAAGAAACAATTCAAATGAGTGATTGTAGAAAGACATTACCTATATGATGAGATTCCAGTTGATAGTATTCCTCCTACAATCAATTCAAACCCAAGAGGAATTATGGTGAGGAATTTTCCAATTTGATATAAATAACATGTATACTTCGTTTAAACATTGTTTTATATTATTTATATAACTATTTTTTTCTTAATGGATACTTGCAGGATAAATTTCTTGGTTTAAAGTTTCCTGTATCACCGACTTCCAACCTAGAGGGCAATGATCATTTATCATATGATACATCTAACAAAAACATGTGCCAATATACTAGCTCAGAAGATGAGGAAGTGATGAAAATAAGTAACAGAACAAGAACCGATGTGGAGATACATAATTTGCTTAAAGAAAAGGGGAAGGTACCACATACCCTATGAGAATGAATGTGATGGAGATGATGACTTGCCCCTGAGTTTGAGATCAATTTACAAAGAGACATTTGATCATCAACTATATTATGCTTGGCCTAGTGATCAACAACTACCTAGAGTGTATGAGGTGTTTCAATTTTGGGGATACAACTACATGATACGGACCTCCAATATTCATGGAGCGAATCTAGGCCTCTTTATTGTCCAAAATGTACATGTGGGATCCAAACATAGAAACATTTCAGAACAAACCACTAGGAGATTAATGCCATATTATGATCCATCATATTACAGTGGTGAATGTAGAAGGCTAGCATAATATAAGCCTAACATGTCAGCATATGGTCTAAATTCGAATATGTATACACATTGTCTCCAATTGGAAAGTGGAAAAGAAATGAATAGAGGTCATATTATGTATATAGATGGACATGCATACACACAAAAATATTGTAGGATTTATAAATAGTAGTAAGGGAAGTGACCCTAATGTAAGACCAAATTGTCAATTTGTTGAGGTTATAAATGATAAAGATGGAGATATGGAAAGAGAGGTTGATAGATTGATAATAGTTGAGGCTATTATGGACCTTACCATTGGGAGATGGAGGCTATTACCGATTACCCCTTCTTAAAATGCACTGCTGTGAAAGAAGAGGGAAGAACAAGGTCTCCCTAAGGATGTTCTGCAATCTACGTAAAATCCAAAGAATAATAAATGATCAGGACTCATTGTTTTGTGGTAAACTATGTTGTCAAAATTGTGTTTTATAGCAATTATTGTATAAAAAAGGTAGTTCATAAAAAATAATGTTCCATTAATTCATTTTATGTATATATGTTGCTGCCAATTTATAATGTCTAATACATGTATGTCGCTCATGCGTTATTTTCTATGAAGATATTTTGGACCCAAAATGGATATTAATATTTGTCACACATTATGATATTAAGGCATGTATTTGACGATGCATTGCGGATAATCGAGCAAAACAATGATGGCTAAATAAAATGAGAGAGAGGGATTAGAGAACATTGAAGAAATTGGCATCCATGATGATGTTGAAGATGGCTATGTTCAGGCACAAGAAGACAACAACCCAGAGTTAGATGATGTTATGGAAGACAACAATATGGATGGTATAGAAAATGATGATCCAAATACATCTAGTAACAATATAGATGGTCTATAGTCAAATTTAAATGATGATGAAGATGATGTAGGTCAAGATGGGGATGATGATAATATTAAATACTTGAAAGAACATATGAACATTGACAATGATACACTGGATGACATTGTAGTAGACAATAATGTTATTAATTCTAAATTTAGAATTATTTGCAATCCATGTTTAAAAGGATGATTCCATGGCCTCCAAAAATTTGAAAATGCTTTAGTAATATTATGTTGTACTCCTGTACAATTGAAAACTTGTTTTACCTCCTATGTTTTTTATTTTCCATTATAATTCTAGACCAAACAACATTTGTGGGGATGGCCTTTTACACCAATATTAATTTGTATGAAGTTCACAAACTTGTTGTCAAGCAGTAAATTCCTTTCATAGACAAGAAATGTAAAGGCTTCATTTAAGAAAAGATAAGTAGTCTCTTTCTGAGGGTAATCCACATGAAAAAAGTAAAAAGCACATAAAAAAACAATTGTACAGTAGAAAATCAGATTCAATCAGTTATGTCTTATTTCGCTTGCACACTTATCTAAAAGACATAGGGTATTCACCATACATTTCCATTGACAAAGAAAACATGTGCTTTCATTTATTTTTACTGTATATCTCAAAAGTGAAATTGTTGTTGGCACGATGCACTAAGAAAATAATATTTACAAATAAAATGCAAAAGAAAATGTTTGAATTTAGCATGAACCCATCAGGTTGTGTTGAAAGGAATCAAGATTAATTGGACAAGAAATAAAAATAAGATTTTGATGATTGTACTTAAAAGTGAACAGTATATGAAAAGTGTGGACAATGATGGTGCTAAAATTGAAAACCCTGATTCTAATGATATTATTGTTTTATGTCATTCGAGATAAAGAGCACATACAATTTTACATACATAGCAAATGAAGATTTGAAACTAGTAAACTGAAAATGTAAACAATGTAATATTTTTCCTTAAACAATAATTCACATACTCACTTACAAAAAAGGGTGAAGCATTTTTATTCAAACTTTGTTTTATTTAATATACATAATAGTAAAAGAATATTTACAAGTACAAGAATATATACACTGTTTCATAGAAAATAAGGAATGTTTCATAGAATATACAAGTACAAGAATATATCATCATCATCATATCCTTAATTACCTATTGCAATATCCTTAAATTGTTCAATCTTTGGTATGAATTGTTGGCAAAAAAATTAGGATTACTTGGATGCTTCTTCCATTCATTTTGTATCAACATATGTTCGTGAAGACACAAAAGTTAATAAAATATTAATGCACGTAACTCACAATTATTTAAATAAGCAATTTTGTTAACTTTATTATTTTTAAATAGTTTCCATTTTTATGTTGAACATGTAACAAGGCAAAATAAGCTCAAATTTTCAAAAAAATTAGCAGCTCTACCAACATCCACAATAAATCTTTATTGTATCAGCATATTCATTCATTACAAGCAATGACAGGCTCAATAACTGATATTCATTCAAATATAAGAAGAAATAAGTATGGAAAACATAAGAAAAATATAGAATGATAACACAGCCATGGAGAATCTCTGATAATAAGATGTTCTCCATTATATTGCTTCAATTGATATATATTAATAACAAAAGTCTTCAAAATGGAAATGATATATGATGATGATAATTTAAAACTAGGCCTTGGTTTCCTATTTATATAGGAAGCAACAAGCTACATGCCTTTTACAAAAAGAAACGACCTTTCATAACTACTTCTTTTACTAACAACTATTTAATTAGCATAATTAAGGAAATAACAAGACTTAAGACATTTTGACATATGATTCCATTATTCAACGTAGAAGACCCATGATCATTGATCTGGCAAAGTCTTCCTCTCCATGATGAATGTCCAAATGCTCTCGCCTCAGTGTCCTACTCTTCTAAAACCAACAACTATTTAATTAGCATAATTAAGGAAATAACAAGACTTAAGACATTTTGACATATGGTTCCATTATTCAACGTAGAAGACCCATGATCATTGATCTGGAAAAGTCTTCCTCTCCATGATGAACGTCCAAATGCTCTCACCTTAGTGTCCTATTCTTCTAAACCCAAATACTTTTCCTCTCACTGATACACCATAAAATCTAATGGCCACTTATATTCCTGGATCTTTTGCATGTTTGCAAGATGATTTTTCCATTGACTATCTAGTAATTCCTTTGTATCATTGACAAACTTTAGGTATCCCGCATCAAGAACAATCAACCCATCCATGATTTGATTTAGCCTAGGAAGACTAGTATCAACATCCTCATGTATATGAGTTACACACTTATGAACAACCTAACTAAATTCTTTCTTCCACTTATCCAAGTCCTCCAACTGATCACCATCTCTCACAATTTCAAATATATACCATTGTTTGCAGGTATGGAATAAATCCATTCGTGTTACAATCTTTATATCAAACCCTTGTACATACTGAAATTCATCAATAATCATCTTCATAGTTTGTTTAGTTGGCTTTAATGTTGTGGGTGCATCAGGACTTCTTTATAGATCTTTGCATAACTTAGCCAAAGTGTGGTGAATAGGTTGCCACCTTTTGAACAAAGGATCTAATACAAGCATATGTGTCTTTATTTGATCCATTGCATGATGAAGTGTTTTATAACTATCATGCACTTTCTCCAGTTTATCCATAATTGATTTTATCCTATACTCGAATATTTCCACAACTTCCTAGGTCATCTTTCACTTCATCTGGAAGGTTTGATTGCTAGCCTTCTTTACACCATCCACTTCCTTCTCTAGAGTTTTTACTTGTTCCACAGAAATTTTCTTCACAATATCCATTGGAGCAATAGGAGGCATGTATAACACCATCTCCTTGCTTTGTGAGGGTCCTACTCCTCTTAATTGTTCTTTCATTTTGACATTCTCCATGAGAAGTTTAATAACTTCACCATTTAGGAACCTTTGTTCCTTTTCATACTCCTTCAATTTGTCTAATCCCTTAATAGTTGCTTGAGTGAACATGGCCAAGTGCATGGTCATTGTGGTTGCCTCCAAAGGGGTGGTATCTTGTATTGTTCTTACCATTGCTACCCCTTTCATCCCTTGAATTACATCCAATAATTTTGGCTTCTGTGTATTTTTCTATTTGATCCATATGGCCAGGGTTTCAATCTTTGGGTTATACCCAGTTCCACTCACACCTTCGTCGAAGTCAAATTCTACAACTAGCATTAGATCTTCCTAAGCCCACACTTGATCAAGCAGAAACATTTTCTTTAATTCCAAGCTA
This sequence comes from Sequoia sempervirens, assembly GCA_007258455.2. Classification (NCBI taxonomy): domain Eukaryota; kingdom Viridiplantae; phylum Streptophyta; class Pinopsida; order Cupressales; family Cupressaceae; genus Sequoia; species Sequoia sempervirens. Next base: position 25,756 of record VDFB02362769.1, on the reverse strand, counting down.
GGGAAGATGAGCATATTGCTCTTCAAGACCATTTCTCTAGCCTTCTAGGGGCTAATGTCAATGTTGTCAACTCTTAATTCTTGGAAATTTTGTCCTACCATTTCATTTTTCTCTGATTCTTCAATTCTTGCTTCAGTTGATTCCATCCTCTCTTGAAATTCTTTTATCTTCATCTTCATCCAAAAATCCTTAAACTCGGGAGTCTTAATGAATTCATCATCTTCTATGAATCTCACAGATGCAATTTCCCTTACAATCTTCATATACCTTTATTGCTTGTTTTTCTACATCACCCATCCTTCTACATTGGGATAAGGTGCCATTAACCTTGTAAATCCCAATATTGTATTTATTCCATTTATTATTCTTAATTTGTAATTACCCATAAGGGATGAATAAGTTTCACCTGCAGTTTATTATAGAGCTATTTTTACTGCTCAAGGAATCTTGGTAAATAGTAAATGAGGTGAGGTGGAGAATCTTGGTGCCTATCTTAGGGAAATGTATTTTTGGGCTATTATGACGCATGTCATAAGTTTGTAAGAGCATCTATGACAACTTACAACTGTCATAAAGTGTAAGAGATTCTATGACAACATATGACAACTATTATTATCTTGTAAGTTCCTATTCTTGGTTCTAGGCGCCTATATTGGGAAGATGCCTATGACAAGTGTAAGGGAATATGTAAGAAGATAATTTTGGTGTATCCCAAGATAGAAATATTGGATTTTATCCATCTCCCACGAATTCCTTTGGTGGGTACTCATTTTGTATAAATATGAGACTTGAGAGTGAAGTTTATGAGAGGGAGAGAGATAGTAACAAGAGTAATAGGGTGCTGCAGGATTGAAGACTCAAGAGGAGATTGGAAGTGGATGTATTGTAATCTTGTTTGAAGATAATACAACTTGGGTCTCTCTTCTTGGTGGAGTTTTTTCCCGCAAGGGTTTCTCCACGTAAACACTGTGTTATGAGTTTATTCTTTTGTTCCATTGCTACCTTGTGTTGTGAAATCTTGCATTCTTATGTTGCTGATTTGTGCCTCTTTGTTGCTGCTATCTTATGGTGATGTTATTGCTGTTATAAGTTCATCTAAGGTGGTTTTATCAAGCATGTTAGAGTGGCTGATTTTAGCATCATAAAGAAGTTGAATCTCTTCATGGTATTTCAAGGATTAAGAAAAATTATTTACAGATTTGCATACAATTTTGAGATTTCTATATTGTAGTATTCAAAGCCTTGTATCTCACCAATTGGTATCATATCTTAGTGATTTGGTGATTAACAATTGGATTAGAGATTGTTCGTTTATTCCAACAATTGGTATCAGAGCTTAAGGTTGTTCCATGGCTTGCATGTGCTCGTATGTGCTTGCATGTTTTTGCATGTGAGTTGCATGTACTTGCATGTTGCTTGCATGAGCTTGCATGTGTTTGCATGTGAGTTGCGTGTACTTGCATGGACTTGCATGTTGCTTGCATGTGCTTGCATGTGATGGATTCATGGTAATTTGGTTCTGGGTATTCCTTCTTTTCTAAATTTAGCTTGTAAAGCTTGTGAATCTATTGGAAGGAATTATAGAATGTTGGAGGCTTTTGGGCTGCAGTGGATGTTCTGTATGTTGACATTGCTTTGCAGATTTGTGAGATTGGAAGCCATGGTATCTAACTCTCAGATGGATATTGTCAATGAGATCTACACTGGGCTTTTGAGGCTCAAGGTTATGTATCTTCATGGAGTTGATCTTATGGTAGTGATTTGGAGCTCTAGTTTGGCAATATGTGAGTATCCTCTTGCATGGTGGTTATGTTCCTTTACCTTGTGGTCATGTGAAGTGAATGGGTTTTCATGTTGGGTGGTTGATTATGGTGCCCTAGTTACATGGAAGAACATTTATTTTTTGGACTATAATATGGAGTGCTTATGTTGGATTCATGGGTTTAGCCCTTGGTTACATGAAAGCATTGGATGATTTGCCACTGGTTGCATGTGGGTTGTGGAGTTGGTATTTTAGTGATATGGAAACTCTTGGACAACCTGGTTCCTCCTTTTTCATATTCATGTTATTTGGGATATGTAGGTTTTACAGTTTTCCTGTTACAAAAAAAAAAAAAAAAACTGTTGATTTGTAGATCTGTGATATTTCATTCTTTTAGATGACATGTATAGTGTGAATATCTGGATATTTAAGTGATTTCAGATTTACAAAGAGATGGTTTTACAGGTTTTACATGTTAACAAAAATCTGTGGTTTGTAGATCTGTGGAAAGATTGTATTCAGACTCTTAGAGTATTCTGGATGAAAACAATTTCAGATTTGCAGGGCTACTTGGTGGGTTCTTATGATCTATGGATACTCTTATGTGGATTTGTTTGGCAAATCAGGTCTACAGTTGATCCTGGTGTTTGAGTCTTGGAAATCTACATGTTATTCCTTGGTTACTTCTATTTTGCATGTTACTGATGTGGGGTTGAATCTATTTTTTAGTTATTTGAGATTGGAGCACTGACCATGTTCTTCTCCTTTGAGATATTGCATGAGTGCAGATCTTGTAAATTGTCTGATGAGATTGTATTTGGTTTGTCACCTTGATTACATTGGTATGTTTATTGCAGTGAGACAGAAGGATGGTTTAGAGTACTTGAAATAGTTATTCATTAGAATCTATAATAGTAAGTTATGGTGCATGAAAAGCTCTATTCACTTTTAGTGGAGTTTTGGTAATGATGTTTGTCATGATACCATGTATACAACTTTGTATCACTTTCAGTGGGAGTTTTGTGTTGTTATAGTGTGTTCTATCTTATTGGTTTGGAGATTATGGTTTCTTGACCTTTTGGGAGTTGTGTCATTTACAATGGATTCTTTGATTATGTTGAGGCCATGGATGATCTTCATTTGGGAGATGGTTATCACGATGTCATGGATAGCTTGGTTACATGTTTCAATGGGAGCTTTTGACAGTGATGGTTTGATATTTATCTTGTTGCCATGTATAGCTCGATATCACAGTTTAGTGGGAGCTTTGGTAGGATATGGTTATCTTCATGTGATTTGAAGAGGTTTTAACATCTTGTTTCATGGAGGACCTTTAGAGTCTTTGGTAAAGATGTTATTGTTCTTCCTTTGGAGAGGATGTAGTTCTCTTTGGTTTTGAGTGTTAATCATTTGCTTGGAGGTTCATGATTTTGCAGGTTGCATTTGAAGTTGGCATGGATTGATTAGTGGGTGCTCATAGATACTAGAGAGACTTGGGTTAGGCTGGATATTTCTTATGTTAAGAGATATGTGTTGGAATGGTTACTTGTTATGAAATTTTTTCAACAGTAAAGACCGAGGAGCCTACACCTGGAAATGGATGTGAGTCTATCATAGACCTGATGAGAAGGTTGTCTTTATTGAAAGCCTATATTGCTTGGTGTTGTATGCATAGGACAATCTTGTATCCCACTCTTGGTCTACTCAGTAGGTAAATGATCTAAGAGGTGTTGCCCACCTAATTATTAGATGCATTATTTATATGTATCTTGTCTTCTCTTATGCATTAATCTTGAAAGTTGAGTTCTGAGGGATTGTTGAGAAGTAGATGCATGATTTTATGTATTTCCATTGTTCTCCTTGCAATCTTGAACTTGGGATTTGGTAGGAGAGGTATAGGAGATGGTTAGTGGCTTTGGGCATATTCCCTTATGTTGTGGGAATGTTTGGCTAAGTTTGATCTACTTTCTGTGAGAGGTTTACATCTAAGTTCTGCCATGTTTCATTATAAGTTGAATGGTTAGATGTTGATATCCTTTCAGTTTGGGAGTGTTGAAGGAGATCTTACTTTACACAGTTTGGCACATGTTAGTGTGGTATAAGGACATGGTTTGATTTGCAAGTTCTCTCTTTATGGGAATATTGTCTTCTTCTTGAAGGTTCTTATGTTTATGGAATTGAGGTTCATGAATGGAGTTATGAGTTGTTGTTTGTACTTCATTGTTTTTTGGCAACAGTTTGGTAGCTCCTTGATCTCTTTCTTCATTGGTTGGAGGACTTGGGAGAGTTATTTGGATTAGTAATGAGAGATGTATTTTGCATATCATTGTATGCTTCTTTGACACTATGATAGAGGAGTTAGCCACATCCTCTATGTGAAGTGCTATAGGAGGACTTGTTAATGTTGTGATCTTGTTTTCAGATTTGACATTACCTATGCAGTGGGAGTTCCAGAAGGTATATGTGTTATGTATGAGAGGGGCACCTCTCTTGGACTGGTTACATTTTACTACAGTGAGTTACTTCAGAGGTTTTTTATCACATGTCTATGTGTGTTATTACCTTGGAGTCTTCTTTTGCAAGATGGTGGATATACAGGGACTTGTTTGCATATTTGGGTTGTTATGTTGATAGCATGAAGTTCTACCTATGATAGTTTGTTTACCCTAGTTTGTGGTATGGATAGTTTTGGATGAGCTAGCAACTTGTTGTGGTTGCTATTCCAATTTTGGTATGAGTGTGGCAGTCACTGAGAGTCTTTTGTTATCATTTGAATTTGATGCTTGTGTTCATGTATAGATTGGTGCAGGTTTCAGTGACAGTTGATATGTTTCACCATGGCATATTCCTTGTCCTATCATGGGTAATATGATGTGAGGATTTATTGCTTGAGATGGTGGTTATCATGGTTACTTTTGCAGGTATCTTGTTGGAGTAGAAAAGCATGTTGAAGAATCAATGGTACATGGTTGGCTAAGGGATGTTTATTCCCTTGTTGAGATTTCCTATGGGTTGATTTACAATGTATAATGTCAAGTGGGAGAATGTTGGGATAAGGTGCCATTAACCTTGTAAATCCCAATATTGTATTTATTCCATTTATTATTCTTAATTTGTAATTACCCATAAGGGATGAATAAGTTTCACCAACAGTTTATTACAGAGTTACTTTTACTGCTCAAGGAATCTTGGTAAATAGTAAATGAGGTGAGGTGGAGAATCTTGGTTCCTATCTTTGGGAAATGTATTTTTGGGCTATTATGACGCATGTCATAAGTTTGTAAGAGCATCTATGACAACTTACAACTGTCATAAGGTGTAAGAGATTCTATGACAACATATGACAGCTATTATTATCTTGTAAGTTCCTATTCTTGGTTCTAGGTGCCTATATTGGGAAGATGCCTATGAAAAGTGTAAGGGAATATGTAAGAAGATGATTTTGGTGTATCCCAAGATAGAAATATTGGATTTTGTCCATCTCCCACGAATTCCTTTGGTGGGTACTCATTTTGTATAAATATGAGACTTGAGAGTGAAGTGAGAGAGAGAGTAACAAGAGTAACAGGGTGTTGCAGGATTGAAGACTCAAGAGGAGATTGGAAGTGGATGTATTGTAATCTTGTTTTGAAGATAATACAACTTGGGCCTCTCTTCTTGGTGGAGTTTTTTCCCGCAAGGGTTTCTCCACGTAAAAACTGTGTTATGAGTTTATTCTTCTGTTCCATTGCTACCTTGTGTTGTGAAATCTTGCATTCTTATGTTGCTGATTTGTGCCTCTTTGTTGCTGCTATCTTATGGTGATTTTATTGCTGTTATAAGTTCATCTAAGGTGGTTTTATCAAGCATGTTAGAGTGGTTGATTTTAGCATCATAAAGAAGTTGAATCTCTTCATGGTATTTCAAGGATTAAGAAAAGTTATTTACAGATTTGCATACAATTTTCAGATTTCCATATTGTAGTAGTCAAAGCCTTGTATCTCACCAATTGGTATCATATCTTGGTGATTTGGTGATTAACAATTGGTTGCAAGTTGTCGTTATTCCAACACTTTCCTCATGTTTATGGGCACTAGTCCCAAGGATGGGTTGATCAACTTCAATATCACCTTTCAATGATTACAATACCATAGCCACTTCCTCAGTATCACCCACCTCTTTAGTATCATGAGTACTAAACAACAATGCTTCACTATCTTTGAGAGTATTGCTCCCTTAGGAGGCTTAGAGGTTTCACTTGGGGTATGCTTTGCAGTTGCACCACTATTATGTTCTTTGAGATATGCTTCATTCTTTCTGTACAATTCTTCAAATCTACCAATTATCAATTCTATCCTCTTGGTGGGGTCCTTTTCCTCAACAAAGTATCCTAGGAAATCCTTGGACCTTTGCTTCGTCCTTTCTTCAACCTTCTTCATATATTCCCATTTTTTCCTTCTACTAAATACATCATTATAAGTAATGCAGTTCCTTATGACATCTTCTTCAAAATCCACTTGGTGTGGCACTGCCATTTTGGTAAGAAGATTGTGCCTTATGTTGTTCATATGATTTTCAGGGTCAAAGGCTCTTTCTTTTCTAGATTTCAATGCATATCTTGTCTTCAAATAGTACTGTAACTCCTCTAGTGTGTCTAAGCCTACAGTCCAATCTTCACACTTGGTTTGGTTTGGCATGAAAGTTCCTTTCTTCTGCTTGTGCATTACATCTTTCTCTATCCACATCATTTGCCACATAAATTCAAGAAATGCTAATCTGAGGGGCACAAATTTTGGCAGTATGTGTGGAGCAACAGGGCATCCATAAAATCTTATTATTGTAACTTCCAGGAGTAAGAACCAATCTCCAAAATTGTGTGTAGAACCCTGCTCTGGTCTTAAAGCCAAAGGTCTCACTAGTTGCAACATTTTGGTTGGAAATCTTGGTATTGCATACCCAAGAACTCGAAGGATTATGTGTACAAAGTCTTCGTAGAATACAACAAAGCTTGAATTCTTGTACCGACTGTCCCAAATATAGCACCATTTCTGGACAGGTGTGGGATTCCCTTGCTCATCTACTATAGACAATTCCATTCTTTTAGTCCAATGGTCCCTATTCTGGTACAATATTAGATGACATAGTAGGGAATAGTGTTTGAATGTAATTGGTGCTCTATCCTCTATAACTTGGGAGAATTCATCATCTAACGCCTTCTGAAGGTATGAAGCAAAGTCATATCAATATTAGTTTTAGGGTTTTGAATTCTCATGGCCATCATCATTAGGCCTATTATCATTTTATCTTGAGCATCTATCCCCAACACTTGGCAAAGAGCTAAATATGTATTCACAAAGTAATACTGAAAATCTGTCACATTAAATGGTTCAGTATTGGTAGTAGAGATGGGGAATGTTTTGTTACCAATGCCTCTTTTCATATATAGGGGTACCTCATCACTTCTATAAGTCTTTTTTAACCTAGCATAATCCTCCTCACTTTTATGCAGGTTTATCTTGGTTAGAGCCTCCTTGTTTAATCCAAAACACTCAATGATGGCTTTTCTGGTTACTTCTACCAATACTGTGCCGTTTGGAAACCTTACTATTTTGGTAGCTGAGTGATAGTGTTTGGCTAGTAGTCCGATAAATTCTACATCAACAAACACATTTGGGACAATCAACTTTGCTATATCCAACATCCAAACGTTTGACATTGGAATCTTCTCATTTCTCTTACTATAAAAATACCAAAATAGGTTCCATCCAGATTTGGAAATGAGGGAATCCCTACAACTTTGTGTGGTGTCCACAAGAAACTTCTTATTACCCTCTTTAGTAGACCTTGGAAGTATATCTAATATGGACTGATGGAGTGGTCTCTTCTTTACTTTAGGTTCTTCATCTTTAATTTTAGGCTGACTTTCTTTTACTTCTGATTGTTTTGTTTTAGGATGGAGTGCTTTCTTCTTTACTTTAGGTTCATCTTTAAATTTAGGCCAACTTTCTTTTACTTCTGATCATTTTATTTTAGGAGGCATGTTTCAATTTTCTCTACCATGGCTTCAAATGAAAAAACCTTGAAATATTTTTTATATGTTACAAAGCTCTTTCAGAGAGTTTTCATGCACTTACTCGAGTATTTCATGCTTGTAGGACTTCTTCTTGTATCCTTAGCTCCTTCCACGCTAGTGCACTGCAATTGAGTGCAATATTTGGAAAACTCACTTATCTTTGGATGGCGCGATATTCAGTCATACTAGTTTTGGCAACACTTAATAATTTAATAGCATTTAATTTTGGCAACTGATGTGATTTTTTGCATGTATTGGTGTAAATTGTAATGATGCCACGATTACCATACTATTGTCATCTCTTATTATACCCAATGATGTGGTGTTTTCCATCCTTATGTTGTTACCTTTTCGCCTTATCAAGGCTTCTTGTTGTGGGGTTGTGGTGTATCTTAGCTCTATCACATATGTTTCTCACCTTCCTGGCGGTATAGGGGTGTATGCTTTTGATCATTACTTGAAGAGTGTCGATGAGACGATCTTATTTGTCTTACTGATATCTCAGTGTCTCATCGACATTAGATCTTATGTTCCCCGATGTTGGTTTCTGGTGTCGATGAAACACGTTAATGTCTCTTGCCGATATACCACTATCTCGTGATATTTTTCCTTGTTGGTATTTCTTTATATATGATTGTAACTTTCGCCTGTCGAGACTTGTGATTATCCCTCATTCTTGGTGTTTTCCCTTCCCTTATATTTGTTTACCTTTTCACCGCCTTGCTCAAGGCTTCTTGTTGCGGGGTTGTGGTGTATACCACTCTACCGCATATGTTGCTCACCTTCCTGATAGTATAGCAGTGTATGCTTTTGATCATTAGTTGAAGAGTGTCGATGAGACAATCTTATTTGTATTACTAATATCTCAATGTCTCATCGACATTAGATCTTATGTTCCTCTGATGTTGGTTGCCAGTGTCAATGAGACAAGTTAATATCTCTTGTCGATATGCCATTGTCTCATTGATATTTTCCTTTGGCGGTATTTATGTATATATCAGTGTAACTCTACCATGTCAGGGAGACTTGTGATTATCATTGCAATATAGTGGTGTTTTTCCCTTCCCTTTTTTTGTTTACCACACTACTGCCTTGCTCAAAGCTTCTTGTTGTAGGGTTGTGGTGTATACCGCTCTACCACATATGTTTCTCACTTCGATGGTATAGCGGTCTTATGTTTTGATCATTACTTGAAGGTGTCGATGAGACAATCTTGTTGTCTTCAATATCTCAATGTCTCCTTGACGTACTTTGTTATATCCAGGATTTGTGTTTTGTGACACTTGTAGAGTATACCTTGTCGATGTGACACCGTGATTCTCTCCTCGATATATTCCTTATCTTGTTGACATTTCAACATTTTACATATTGATGGACATAAATAAGTCTCTTTGACATGGGGTGTCTAAACGATTATTAAACCTGGGCTAAACTCGGTAAGTTGGGCTAAAGCGATGCTAAACTGGTAAACTCGAGCTAGAAACAGCGATCAGGGTGGTGCTACTCGACTATTATTGGCCTTCGCAGTTACTTTGGGGCGTATTATAGGCTTATGATCGGCCACAATAAGCGCCAAAAGTGTACCATCCCAGCGTAAGCGTCAACATTTTCAAAATGGCCAAAAATACATTAAAACAGTGGGTGGAAGCAAAAAACAAAGCAAAAAATGAGCAAATCACAGGGATTTGTTGTAGTGACCATCCTGGTTTTGTTTCTTCTTAAGAGGAGGAATATTGTTCAGCGAGATTGGATCATCTTCAGTATTTGATGTCAAGCTTCTACCATTGTAGGAGACTCGCCATTGAAATAATTTGTTTCCTTTCAAAGGAGATATTAAATCATGAAAGTGAGAGAGTTAATAGTATGGATAACAAATAGTTTGATGTAAAATCTAGGTTCCTTAAGATGGAGGATGTCATTGAAAGCATGTCTTAATCCTTGGAGACCTTAAAGGGCCTTATGCAAGTTCATATTGAGAGATTGGGAAAAGATGAGAGTTATAATGAGGAAGAAGAACCTGTGGTAGAGAAGAGTACTCGAAATAAGCCCTTGTAAAAAGGAGGCTAAGATTAAGATATCATCATCTAAAGGTGATTTGGACACAAAAAGTTTGGAAAATTTGTTAATCCAACTTGAGGTATATTTTGGAATTCATATTCTAACTCTTGAACAATTTAGATTTATTGTATTAGACTATAGTTGGAAAAGCATGGACTTGGTTTGAAATTATTTTATTTTCCATGATCTTAAATAGAACTTTAATATGTTATTGAGATCATTTTAAAAACTAACTAGGAAACAGTTCTATCCATATGTCATGAGGAAGAAAAACTATAGAATGATAATTTCTTCAAGAAAAAGAAAATCAAAATATACAAGAATACACTAGTGAATTCTATCGAATGAAAAATTAAACAAGAAAATATGTGCTTGACATTGAAATACTAATCGAGTACATAAGAAGTTTGCATAATAATATTTGTAGGCACATGTTGCTCTCTAGACTAGTCAGCATAGATGAGACACACTCATATCCTTATTACCTAGAGATAGTTTTTTATCCTTCTTACAAGTCTAATGAAGTTAAGGTTAATAAAAAGGACAAAATATAATAAATTCCTCAAGCACTTAAGAAATATACACATTATAGTTATTGTGATAGGGATGATCATGTAGAATCTTCATATTGGAAGTTGCATCCAAAAAAGAACCCACACAAAAAGGAAAAAAAGAATTATAACATGTCCATTAACAAGGATAAAGAGGTTAAGGAATTTGAATGCATTTTAAAGATAAACTCTAAGTTTTCTTTCACTACAAAGAAGATTTTTATGAAAAATAGATAAGCATTGTTAAATATTAAGATGCTTGTCGACGATGTTAAGATTGATGCTTTGTTTGATTCATATTCACAAACTAACTTGTACAAAGCTTGGTTGAGAGAATTAGTTTGAAGATAGTTCAATAGCTTAAGCCATATGATTCCAATTATATTAAAGAAGTTAATAAAATTCTTATTGATTGATAGTGTAGGTTGAAATTTGTTATTGGTAATATTTTTGAAGAGATTGAGGTAGATGTTTCCCTTTTGGACGTGTTTGTGGAGTTGTGTTTGGTAGTCCATACTCATGAAAATAAAGTGATCTTCTATAGGAGAGGGAAAAGTTATTAAGTCTTTGAGAATGGAAAATCCTTCATGTTATATGCTTTTCATGGTGGCAAGAAATTTTTTAATATTTTAAATACTCATGGTAAGATGGGTGGTAGCACTTTGTCTTTCTGATTGAGAAAAATAATGTTGAGAATGTATCTCCTAGTTCAATCATTCTATCACGTCCCCCATGGTAGGCAACTTACACGTTGGTCATTGCATGGACTAAAATAAAAAATTTAAAAAATAGTAATAACCAATGGTGGCTATGACAAGTGGTATGAAACCATGGTTTAAACACTAGACCTATAAAGCTTACTAGACTCTAGATAAAGTGGAAAATCTTGCACTACTAGCTCACTATAATTGAATTGGTCACTTAGTATAAATTTAGCAGCCTTGAATTTCTTACGTGGAATTTTAAACTTGTAAGAATGCTTAGCTAGTCCTAACCAAAAATATTTAAATTATTGTGAAAGGAAATCTAGATTCATGAATCGTAAAGAAAAATTAGAGTGGAGTAATGAAAGGGTAGTGGCGTTTGATTTCTACTATTCCCCATTTCATTTTATGACCTAATTGTTGGATACGAATTTGCACTCTTGTGATCATTATAGAATAAACGTGAATGGTTATGAATCTAAAATGAAAATAATTGGAGGATGGATTGTTGAATGTGTTTAGTATATTTTAAATTTTTAAAATTGGAAGTAGTACACTTATATGTGGCAAGTTTGATGTTACCTTAATACTTATTGATCTAGTCATATGTTGACATGGGCTATCCATTATTCAACTCTAACATATAGAGCAAGGTTAAAACTAAGAGAGAAAACATATTGATATGTTGTGAGTATATTCTATTTGAATAATTGTATGAAGGTAGATGTATTCTAAGGGAATATAATTGGATGTAATCCTAGGCAATAGGACCTAAGTGGGAGTTGATGAAAGTAATTTGAATACATGTTGTGTACCTAATTGCAAAGAGTGGCCTATTATGTTTGGTACTTCATTACTTTGCAAGGATTAATAGGTAAATGAGTGTACCATGTGGTATAAATATTGGTCTATCTTAAGAAAATCAACACATAAATTGAAAAAATAGAGGATTGTTCATCAAGTGGAAATGCATACTCAAGGGTATATTTTTAAAAATGTATCATTTTAATCTTATGAAATTGTTACAAATTGATCGAATCTAGGAAAATTAAACTATTGAAAGGTGACGATATTGGATTCAAAAAAAATATGTCCAATAACCCCAAAAATAAAAATAATTTTACATAAAAATGTCATAAATCAAGGCCCTAAGAGGTAAAAGCATGACAAGAGTAGAACAATAAATGGTTTGAAGGTAACTATTAGTACAAGAAAAGATAAAATGCAACCTTCTCTTATGTTGAGCCAACTTATTCTAAGGTGAGGAGGATGGCACATCCCTTGTGGTTATGAGAGGTGGCACAACAAGCCAAAAGAGGATGTATAACTCAACTACCCATGTGTGGGGAGAGAGTGACATATGTAGCTGATGTATTTCACCATGTGTCCTCATATTAACCACACCTAATAAACCTAAGCAAGCTTAAATAATATGTGTAGGAAAAAAAAAATACCCCTAACATAAGGAAAATAAAAAAACCTACACTAACACCCCCCTTTAAGTGTAGCTTAGGTGGGTGAAAAGATGGGTCATGACAAATGAAGCCATGTTAGGTACCCATGTACATAGAGACCCCCCTATAAGAAGAATCCTACCATAAGAGGAATAGCCCCCTCCAAATAGAGAGAGGAAAATGAAGAACTAAGAAGCACCTCCTAAAGTAAACACCTGTCATACCCCAAGCAAATCTCACAGATGAAGGAACATGCTTTCGATGAAGGGTTTGATGAAGATGTTTGCAGTCTACTTCGATGTAGAACAATACTTTAGATCAATGATGCCTTCCTAAATTAGCTCTTGAATGTAGTGCATATGAATCTCAATGTGTTTCATCCTTTGATGATGAACTAGATTCCTTGAGATCTGTATTGCACTTTGATTATCACAAATGATGACTGTAGGCTTCCTGATTGAAATACTAGACTCGGTGAGAATATTCTAAAGTCAAATAGCCTCAGTGTTGGCATTAACTTCCCCTCGATACTCAACCTCTGTAGATCAAAGAGAAATTGAAGATTGCTTCTTGCTCGACCAACAAACTGGACCAGAACCAAGGGAGAAGCAATACCTTGAAGTAGACTTGTGATCTTGAGAATCGCCTACCCAATCTAAATCTGTGTGTCCCACCAAGTCAATATCCATGCCCAATGCATACTAAATCCCATAATTGTGAGTACCCTAAATATAGTGGAGGATTCGCTTAGTTGCTTTCCAATGCAACTCATGTGGCTCCTACATGAATCGAGAGACCATGCCCACAACATATGAAATGTTGGGTCTCATATGAGTCAAGTAGATGAGACTCCCAACAAGTTGTCAGTACAAAGTGCCATCAACCAAGGGTGAAGAACACTTAGCCTTAAGTTTGACCCCTAACAAAAATGGAGTCGGTGTAGGCTTACAGTTAGCCATGCGAAATATAGACAGCATATCAAGTGCATACTTGGTTGTCCAAGGAAGATACCTAAAGGTGATTGAGTGATCTCAATCCCCAAGAAGTAATGCAAAAGACCTAAGTTAGACATAAAAAATCTATCATGTAGAGCAATTTTCACTGCCTTGATGGTGGACGAGTGACTCCCTGTGATCAATAAGTCATCAACATAGAGAACCAAGAATGTGAGAGTCATCCTACTGTAGAATGTATATGTTCGGATCAGAATGAAATCATTTGAACCCAATTGTCAGAAGGAAGGAATTCATCTTGGCATACCAAGCTTGAGGAGCTTGTTTGAGGCCATAGAGAGATTTTTGAAGTCTGCACACAAGTGAAGGATCATGTATGAACCCCTGTGGTTGCTCCATGTAGATTTCCTCTTGAAGGTCACCATGAAGAAAGGCACTCTTCACATCCATCTGATGAACTTCCCAATGATGTGTTGCAACTATTGCAAGGACAAGTCAGATGGAATTCATCTTAGCAACAGGTGCAAAAGTTTCAGAGTAGTCAATCCTAAGAACTTGGGAGAGTCCTTTGCTACCAAGCGAGCCTTGTGCTTGTCAATCGATCCATCTGCTGCAAATTTAGTCCAATAGATCCACTTGCATTGAAATTTTTTTCTTCCCTTAGGAGGAGGGACTAAATCCCATGTGTGATTCCTCTCTAAGGAATTGAACTCTTCTTGCATTGCAGCATCCCACTCGGGAATACCATAAGCTTCTCTAAAATACCGTGGATCAAAATTTGAAGCAACGAAGAGATGTGGAGCTTGCTAAAATTGTGACCGAGTTCTTCTTGTGTCTGATGGATCACCAACCCAATCACCTGTTGAATCCAATGTTTGTTAAGCCTAAAGAGGTGTTGAGACTGGAGAAGCTAGAGGAGAATCATCAACCTCTTAATGATGACTAGAAGAGGAATGTGAATCCTCATTGTCATTATCACCATCTAAAGTGGAGGAAGAAGACTCCTCATGAATATTAGGAGGGTTAATATCCTATGAAAATCTGTCATCATTATGCAAAGTCTCCAATGTGATAGTGTATGGAGAAGTGGTAGGAGAAGAACTAGAAGAGCTCTCCTCAAAATGAACACTCCTCTCAATAAACAACTCATGAGTGGTGGGATGGAGAAGCCTATAACTTTGACATCATTTGGATATCCAACAAATATGCAAGGCTTGCTCTGCAGATCCATAGCCTTTTGTTTCTCTACTGGAATATAACACGCTTGAATAGGAGTTACCCCCTTCACAGCTATGTGAGGAACTCGGTTCTAGATGTAACACACACAGTTGATGACCTCCACCCAGTACTGAGGTGCCAAAGATTTGGAGTGAATCATACAATTGGCCATCTCCTTCAAGTATATGTTCTTGTGTTTTGTGACACCATTCTACTGAGGATTGTATGGAACTGTCTGTTGCATGTTGATACCTTTTGAAGCACAAAATTGTTCAAACTGATTGTTAACATATTCTCCCCCATTATCTGTACACCTAATTTTAATGAACTTCCTCTGCAAAAGCTTTGAAATCTAGAAAATGATCAAAGACCTCATACTTTTATTTGTGAAAATAGACCCAAGTGTATCTAGAAAAGTCGTCAATAAATGTCAAGATATATCTAGCCCTGTTGAAAGATGGTTGTGGAAATGGTCCTGCCAAGTCACTGTGTACCAACTCCAATAGATCTATAGCTCTCCATTCTTTTCCTTTATCATATTTCTCCTCAGGATGTTTACCAAGAATGCATCCTTGACAAACTCCATCAGAAAATTGAATAGAAGGCAACCCTAAAACCATATCATGTTGACTAAGTTGTTGTAAGTAACGGTAGTTCAAGTGGCCAAACCGTTGATGCCACAAACAACTCACCTCATTTGCATGAGTGAGTAATACTGTCGAAGGAGAGTCAGGAACAAAGTGAGAAAACTGATATAGTCTAGACTGATGATCTTCTTTTGCAACAACAACTGTAGACCCATTATGCATTTCACCGATTACCACTCTATTTGGAGTGAACTCAACTCACTTGCCAAAACCAGTGTGAGTGATCTAATAAATAGATAGGAGATTAGTTGACAAAGATGGAACACAAAGAAAATCCTCAAATGTCCCTTAACCCACATCAACACACCCTCTCCCATGCACTTCAATAGAAGTGCCATCACCCGTAAGTATGGTAGGCATAGAACATGGTTCCAAAGAGGTAGAATTATTCTCTAATGAGGTCATGTGGTGCGAAGCACCCAAGTCAATGACCCAAGACTTTGGTTGTGAAGCAACAACAACTAGGGCCTTTCCCTTTCCTTTCCCCTTGCTTTTGTTTGTGTCCTTAGAAGAACCTTCTGATGAACTCTATTTGACTGAATCAAGCACCTTGATATTGTTCTTTTCTAAAAGATGTGAAAGGTGGTCAATTTGTTTCTTTAAACATTTATGTTCATCATGGCTAGGCCTCTTACAATAAGAACACTTGGCCTTCTCCTTCTTAGGTTGTTCACCTTTTGATGAAGAGGTTTGATTATTTTCTTTTGAAGTAGCAAATTTCTGATCTTTCTTCTTCTCTCCTTGGTTCTTTTGTTTCTTATCTTGCTTATTAGATCATTTTTGTTTGTTTGTGCCTTGATTAATAGCCAAGGTATGTGACTTAGAGGGTTTAATTGTACCCATTAGAACCATTTTCCTGTTCCCTAGTGAGTTCTGTAGCAAACTCATCTAAAGAAGGCATTTTATATGTGGAACCCAGGGCACATTTTGTAGCATAGAATGTAGAAACAAATACAGAATAGTTAGGACCAAGCTAAGAAAGAATACTCAAGATTAGTTTCTTATCATCCTTCTTGATTCCACATTGTTCCAATTGCAATCTAACAACTTTGAATTTTGTGAAGAAGTCCTTTATGGTGTCAAAATTAGAAGGACTCAACCCTATGAGTTCATTCTCTAATCGATGACCTCTTAACTCATCTTGCTTACCAAAGAGTGTTTCTAAAGTGGTTCACACTTTATTTGATGTTGTAGCATACTCAATATGAAAAAGCAGGTCTGGAGATACTGACATACACAAAGTACCAAAAGCTTCATCATATTTGTTAAACCATTTAATCTTTTCTGCATCATCTTTGGTTCAGTTTCAATTCCCATTGTTACACGATGATATCCATGTCTTTTCAAATATATTATCATCTTAGATTTCCATTAAAATTAATTATATGGAGTTAAAACTGGAACTGTAGATGCATCCATGAGAGCAAAAAAGAAGATTGCAAAGAAGAAAGAAAAGTGCGAAGAAAGAAGACACACGAGACAGCCCCCCTTTCCACTAGTATCAAAAATCACCCCCCCAGATATTACAATGCTGGCACTTTATGATTAGTGCTTTTACAAGGCTTTTCCAAATTACAGGGCTTTTAAGGCCCTTAATGGCCAAGATTACAATATTTGATACAAATTAATTTCCAAATAAAAGCCTAAAAAAATAACCTTGTAGCTTTTTTTTACTCTTCAATATCTTTCCAACACTTTTTTTATTTTTGAAAAATGAATTACAAAAGTGAAAGATATGACTTATTGAAGATAAAAAAATGCAGTAGATTCAACTTGAAATATCTGATTGAAAAAGATAGAAATTTTCATTAAAACCTTCATGGATGGAAAGTGCTCATTTCCAACTTTTCATTAAATACTTGTTTGCAAAAATTTGACACCTGAGGTAAAAGTTATGCACTTTTGAAGGAAAATGCAAAATATGTCTGTGATGAACGACTCACACCTTTTTTGGTTTTATTTTGGCAAAAATTTCAACTTTATGCAAAAAGTAACGACTACGCAAATGGTTTTTCGATGCTGGGAATAAAACCCAGAAATTGTTTTTCTTAAAAATGAGTGGAAGCCATATTTTTGAAGCCAAAATGAAAATAGCTCTAGTAAAAAATCAAGTTTTTAAATTTGATTTTTTTATTGTATCCTCCAATCTCTGATTTTGGTGAAATAAAAGTCAATTTTGAATTTCTCAAACCTTTTGGACTCTTTGGAAATGCTGAAAAAGCCTCCAATATTACCAAAAAGCTGCAAATCACCCAAATCTCATAGGAACAAATATATGAAAACCAGATTAAATATATGCTTATTTTTCCTTTAAACTGTTCTGATTCTCTAGGCCATACAAAGTTGCGGGAGAAGAGTATACTTGGTTTTTGAGGAAAAGTATTAGCTTTTTATTAGTTTCAAATCTCTCAAAAAATTAGAAAAATAATGAGCTATACCAGACAACACGACTTTGATGCCATGTTAGATTCTACGAGAAGCGAGAACCAAGCCAAGATCTGATGTCGGTCGCAGATCACATGCAACTTCACTCAATAGATGATCAAAGATCAAAATAGCAGAATGAAGAGAAATATGAAATGACAGAAAAATAGAGACAAGGCAAGAGAAAATGCAGAATACTCTCAATACTCTCACCGAAGAATCACCGAACTAGCCGAACTAGTGAAGGTGAGAGGAGAGTGTTGAATATATAGAAAAAATAAGGGCAAATACATCCAAGAGGTGCATTAACTCCTACTACCCATAAAAGGTGGGACGTTATCACCTACTTGGTAAATGACAAAACATGTGGCATAACCTCCTTAGCTAAAGACAAAAAGGAGGTGGCACATAAAGCCAAAAGAGGGTGAGAAACCGAACTACCCCATAACCTACCTAGGTAAAAACAAAATAGTGGTTATGAGAGGTGGCACAACAAGCCAAAAGAGGATATGTAACTCAACTACCCATGCATGGGGAGAGTGACACATGTAGTTGATGTATTTTTCCATGTGTCCTCATATTAACCACACCTAATTAATAAAACTAAGCAAGCTTAAATAATATGTGTAGGAAAAAAAATATACCCCTACCATAAGGAAAATTAAAAAACCTACCCTAACATAGCTTACATGTTGGTCATTGCACATGGGCTAAAATAAAAATAAATTAAAAGGGATTTTTCAATTTTTTTTAAAAAGGTCAAAGTGGGGAAATTAATGAGGCGTCAATGGTAGGACATACTAAAAGTGATTTAATCTAGGTTTGGTGGAAAGAGGGGAGCGTGGCATGAATAATGGGGAGGTTTGAAATAGAGTATGGACAACCATCAATACATTATATGATATGATAGAAGTTTGGTGGGGGATTATTGATCCATAACGTCAGTTCTTTTGAGGGGCATTTTTGTGAGCATTATAGGAGGGTATTTTACAGAGTTGAGAGGGTGTTCTAATTGAGCTTGAGAGAGGTTTTCAAGCCTTGTGGATATTCATTAGAGTTTGAATAGAAAAAATAAGAGCATAAGAGGCGGTAGATGGGATGGTTTGAGAACTACTCTAATAACCTCATCATCAAGAGGAGCTCCACAAATCAAGTATTATCGTTGTAAAATGATAGGTATTACAACTTAAGGTATGTTATTATGTGGATGAAATATATTTTTTGTCCATAATACATATTAAAAATTTATTAGGTATAGCAGTTTTTATCTCAAAGCTAGCTATGGGGCATGTAGTCAAAAATTTATCCAAACTTAACTATTATCCATTACAAAAAATGAGGAATCCTAGACAAGGCATGTGAGTTGTTTGATAAAATGCCTCAAAGAAATATGGCTTCAAAGAACATCATGGTTGTAGGATATTTTTAGAATGGTTTTGTTGGTATTTGGGACTATTGCAAGAAGAGGCAATTTAGGAACCTTGTTCTTGGTAATTTGTGTCATCTTAACATAGTGAATTGATTCATTAAAATAAAATCATATATATTAGTGTTTATTTTGTTTACATGATTTTCCTTAGTTTCGTTAGTCCTCAATTTCTTTAGGGAAACTATCCATCAAGGTTGGGAACCCTCAAGCACTATACCTTGTTGATGTATGTGACAAAAATGGTTGTATCTAGTATTTATATAGGTTTTTGTAACTTGGAAAAGTACAAGTTTTCATCTTGATAATTGAAATCCTAAGAGAACTACATGTGATTTCAATCTCTTTTGGAAGTGGGCACATAAGTAGTCCTTGGGCAAAAGATACCCTAGACCTAAGTTGAGGAGGTGCTTAGGGAATAGCTCCAAGGTTTGGGATTGTTCCTAAACTTAATCATCCCTACCTCTTTAATATGCTTCAACTGAGGCTAAAATTGACATCAAATAGCTATGAACTCACCTTTCCTAATTAATACGTCCCTTATATATATGTTCGATCAATAGAATTTAACATCATCAAGATTATCTACTCTAAGGTTTTTTGTGTTGTATTTTCGAAATCTACACCAAACTTGAATGAAATTTTAAGAGTCACTATGATCATGGTATGTCTCTAATGTGAATGTATAAGAATCCATATGGACTTGCCTGATCTAAAAGTGTTAGAATTTAATGTCTTAAACATATGGCATTGTGTCTCAAGGCTCAATCATAAGTATATGAAACTATAGCTTAGCCTCGGGACACTAGTGATGTCTAGTCTTCAAAGAAATATAGGCATGATAAACTTGGCCATGACATGGCTATAAAGGAGTCAAGTAAACCTACTAACTTGCATCTAATGATGTTGAATTAAGCTATTATGATATGGTTGTGTGAACAACTCTTATTCTTTATGGATGATTTGCATACTTAAAATATTTTCCCAAATCAATGTTGAGTTTAAGAAAGAACTCCTTTTCACTACCTTTGCCAATTACGAGGAATTAATGGTAATTGTTACCAAATATGGTATGATGTTTTTTCTTTATATTTGTTTGATGGATAAATGCATGCTAGTTGAGTGATTGGTAATATACAAAATTTTATGTTCTTAGAAGTGAAATACTATCTAATATTACTACTCTTATTTTATCTCTATTTATTAAATACTAGGTTTCCAAGTAACAATTGATGGCATGAAGGGCCTTTGCGATTTCTATGATTTTGTATTTGCTTATGTATATGTGATCAAATAGAAGCCCACTATGTGTTCAATGTGTTATTGAGTGAAGGTATTTTGACCCCCAAAACTTATAGGACCATGTGTATAGGTTAATGAATTTGTCAATGTGGCATTGTACTGATGTCAACCAATCTAAGGTATGTAAACCCTTAAGACATCTTGGTTTTGTTTTCATGGCTATTAGATGACTTTGCATGTTGAAACCAAGACTGATACAGGTGCAGATTAGTCAATTGCCACTAGTACCATGTAGGTGACAAATGTCAAGAGTTAACCATTGTATCTTAAGTTTTTTCAACTTTCACCAAAGGCATGGAGTTGATGGATGCCAAGAGCTTCCCATGATATGATACAAGTGTGGTTTAGTCAATTGTCACCAATAGTGTGTAAGTAACAAATACCAAGTGTTAGTCATTCCATCTTAGGGAGTAGTCAATTGTCACCAATAGAACACCAGAAATGGAATTTAGGAGCTACCCATAGTGTGATAAGACTTATTGACTTTCACTAGTACCATGCAAGTGATGGATACTAAGATTTACCCCATACCTAGTTAGATTGGCTTTTGCTAATGGCATGGAGGTGATAGATGTCAGAATCCACTGACTCAAAAAGTTCAAAAGGCTATGGAAATCTTATTAATGGCCTCATGTGTTGTATGTTTTTACACTTACTCCTTAGTTGGTGATGACCACAAGTAGTATGGAATGCTTGTCTCATCATTACAGTTGGCAATGACACAAGAAAAAGGATGGGACCCATGGTGTAGTATGGAATGCATCAACATTCCTCTTTCCAATGAGGATATACTTAAAGGATTGATGTTAGTGAACCAAGTAATAGAAATATACATGTAGTAGGGTTGCATCCACTTCCTATTGCCAATTGGTCACTAGGTATGTGTGAACCAATCACTATGTGTACTTGTGTATAATGGTCTCATATATTATGTTGTTACTTATGCCCTTGTTGATGATGACAACAAGTAGAATGAGATGTTTGTCTTGTCAACATAGTTGGTAATGAACCAAGAAAGAGGATGGGACCCATGATGTAGTAAGGGTGCACCAATATTCCTATTTTTAACTAGAATGTACTTATGGGCTTATTTTTAACTAGGATGTCTTATGTGCATGTGTTGTGTGCACAAGTCAGTCATGTTGTGTATGTGTTGTATATGTGAGCTAATCACATGGTGTATATGTGTTGTATGCATGAGCTAGTCACATGGTGTACATGTGTTGTGTGCAAAATCTAGTCATCCTATTTATGTCACATGAGCTAGTCATATTATGTACATGTGATGTGTGCATGAGTTAGTCACACTATTTATGTGTATTATATTCATCAACTAGTTAATATGTGTACCTAAGGTGTGCTATTCACATGATGTATATGTGTTAATCACTATATGTGCGTATGCAATGTACATACGAACTAATCACTATGTGGTTTTGTGTGTGTTAGTACATTGATGTTGGCATTGAACTAACATTTGAATATAAAGCATTTCCTATCATACTATGCTACATGTATGGAATTGAAGTACCGATTTAATTGAGGGTTGTGGCTCAATGGAAAGGTCAAATAACTTATCCTAAATACAAGGATGAAGTCTATTATTTGTGAGCAAACTATAGATCCTCGAATTCCTAGTAAGGAATACATAGGTAGCACCATTATATATGAACCCTCAAGCTATAAGTCCAGGTCTACGAATGACCCTAATATTAGAAGCTTACCATATTTAATGTGAGTATGTAGGATTATGGCATAGAGTTGTTGTCATGGCTATGATTGGTAGTGTTAATAGTCTAACACTTCTAAATTGGATAAAAGTTGCTTGGTTGTTTAAGATAGTACTTGAGGTGTAATGAAATAAAATTAAAAAAATTAGTCACATCCAAGGGTGGTTATTACACATTCCTATATTGTATCATTCAAACACATGGATAAAAAGTTACATAGTAAAACAATAGACTTGTTCTACATAACCATCTTTTCACATTTTAGAACTTACACTTTTTGAGTTCCTCTTCTTTTTGGATGGTTGTTTCAAATTCTAGATGGTTTGAGGGTCTATGAGTACAATGTTCAAGTTGTATTATAGATTGTTAACAGTAATTTGAAGTTTATATCTCTTGTATTTGTGTGTATTTGTGAGTGTTCTTTACTCACAAGTATGGTTGTCTTGTAGCAAAGGGTTGAGAGTTAATAGAAAATGTTGCAACTAGTCTTGAAAGGGTTTCCAAAGCTCTTGATTAGGTCTATCGATTGGTGATAAATTTAAACAAGCCAATTTGGGGTGCTAAGAGGGTAATTCACATTTTTGGTGGAGTTTATTTTACTGACAAGACATTTCTCCACAATATCTTATTGGCTCCTTATTATTAGTATTGTCTATGCTTTTTTTAATGTCATGTTACATATTCAATTCTTGTTTAGAATTCAGTCATGTATTTGTCCTCATATTGTAACTCTCATAATTTTGTAAGTTGGTGACTATTTGTGAGGAATATCCTCTCTAATTAATAGATTACTAGTGACAAATATTTTAATTTTCATTGATGTCAAGTTTGATGATAGATTAAAATAAAAAACGTCTTCACTAATGTCAATTATCATTATAGTAACCTTTGAGACACTACTAAAATGATAATGGGTAGCAATGAAAATGTAATTGAAGTAGTGGAGCTAGAGGAGTCAAGATTGAAATTAAAAAGGAAATAAAGAGCAAAAATCTGAAAGCTTTGATATTTAAAGATCAAAGCAAATACTTTTTGAATAGACACAAATTAGTTGATTATTATTATTGTAAGAGATTCTCAAAGGTAATAAATAAAAGGTCAATCTATGCAATGATAAAATGTTTAATATCTGTGTAATAAATATTGCATTCCTATTTGAGGCAGTGTATACATGGCCTTCTATGAATCTACTAGCTCGTGTTGTCTCTCAACTCATTAAAAATATATTGAATAATTGATATAATTACATAACTAAATGATTTTTTTTTTCAAACCTTCCTAATCATCTTCCTCTGTTTTGCGGCCTTTCTTAATATCTATAAATTGAGGTTAACTCTTCATCCATGAAGACTTTGTGCTGCATGTCTTCATTTTTTGTGATGCAAACATGTGGAATACAACTTCTACATGGTTGAATCTTCTTTAATGAAAGTTCATCTCATCTAATGAGTAAACATCCAAATTACTCACAAATTCGAAAGGGTCATTATTAGTTTAGAACTGAAAAAAAATAGATTGCTTATTAGCTCTTTGATCATTTTGTAGATACTAATTATAATGCCTCTGATAGAAAAGAAAGGAAGAGAAAAATGTGGCAAAGGTATGCATAAATAAAATTAACATTCAAGGGTGAATTAAAAAACCAGCTTGAATTGGAAAATCTTTCCCGAATCTGATTTGGAAATTTTGATATTTTCATGGAAATGAATTCCTTGAAGTAAAATAAGCATTTTTCTTCTCCAAACTTTCTTAAAATATTTGATGGATCTTTCATATAGTCCACCTTAAGTTCTGTTTTTGATGGATCTCTCATATAGTCACCTTAAGTTCTGTTGTTAAAAGAAGCAAGACTACAGCACATGGTAGCCTGAACTCTCAAATTTGCCTTCCCACCTGCAAAAGAAAGACAGACACATTTATAAGACACAACCGATGTCATTATATTGTATACCGAGCTATGGCCTGTCAGTAAGTGAGGGTACTTAGAACCAAGATTCCCCAAGTTCAAGTTTAGCAAGCTGCTGGCCCTATTATAATATCATTGCTATACATGGCCATGTTCATGTGGAATTGAGTAGCCCCGTTTGGATTCGCTAATTAGTAATTTATGCATTATTCATTGAAAAAAGAAGTGGTTTTGATTTAACCTTGGTATTTTCTCCTCTTGAGGTACTTGTAACTCAAGTTCTTCCTCAAACCCTTGGAAGACCAAGTCTAGCTTCTCTTCAGTGATTTCACCTAAAGAGGCTGGATTCCACTGTCAAAGAATAGAGAACACATAAGAAAATTATTTAAAGCATATACAAGTACAATGAGAACACAGTCAAATTTGTTTATTAGATGCTTACAAGAAAGTTAAAAATAACTCCGTCATTTTTGGGAAAGTAGTATTTGCATACCAAAATTACTCAATGAAAACTATATCACAAACCTTGGGAGAGAAATCTTTATCGATAGTTTGAGCTCGGATACCCTTCACACCCATAATTGAAAACACACAGAAGCCGAGGACAGGTAAATTTCCAATAAGCTATATTTGAATATAGGAACTTTGTTTTAAATTGCTTCACACATAACTATCAGAAAGCATGCGTTTTAAATCAGAGCATGCAGAGCTTACCTCATATATATCATTTGATATCACTCCTCTCAAAGTGTTTAGGGTCAATCGGAACTCCTTCTTAAGGCATTCACCTAGTGTTTGATTACGGGCTTGTCGAACCTGTTGAACAGTTTCCAAAAGTTTGTTTTATAAATTTTCAGAGCATGTATAGATGTACAATGAAAAGTGAAAAGTTTGCCAATTTTGTATAGAGTGTATTAGGGGAGAGGGGCCCATAATGGAGCAGGGTCCAATAGTGGGGATAGAAGTAGTACTCGGTGTGCCCCATAGTGGAGCACTTTAATATCCAATTGTAAAACACTTTTTATCCATAAAGTATGCAAAGTGACAAATCATGTGATGCCACATCAGCGCACCAATAAAATATGACTTAGTGCACCACTATCGGTCTCACTTTTTTTTGGGGCCTTTTTGGATACCTCAACAAAAAACACTCTGATGTGGCACCATATTTGACGATGTGGCTCTAAAACGAAATATAGAAGCACATAAGTTGCCAAATAAACTGTTGTACAGAATTGGGAGTGATTTGAAATTTCCACGTAGGATTTTGAGAAATGCGAAGTTAGGGTGCTCCACTATGAGCTCCTCTCCCCTATACGTAGGCACTCAAGTAGTTTTTTAAATGATATATCAAATAAATAGTCAAGTCCTGAAAAAATATGGTAAAATCAAAATGCAATTTAAAAAATAATAATTATTCATAATAATTAAAAACTAAATATAATAATTCTGAGATAAAACCAAAATTATTTATTAGCTTTTTATAAAGTTAAATTAAAAAAATTATAGTTTTTTACATCCACTTTTAGATTTTTTTTAAATAAATAAGATACTATATTATTACAAACT
>VDFB02362767.1:0-18634 GCA_007258455.2 Sequoia sempervirens | reverse complement strand
ATCCGGGAGAGCGAGATCCTTAATTGGGTCAGCTTACATGACATCTCGAAAGTGTGTGCAGAGTGAGTTCATTCCTTTCCTAGGGATAGTAACCAAGGTTATTACTTGAACCAAGTGAGCTACATAAGTTTCCTAACACCAAAAGTAACCTGGACATTGCCCCGCTGCCAGTCAGGCGTCCATAGCCCCGGCGGAGTTGTCGCTACAATCTCAGGGATATTGCTCTACTACCGACTGGGCATCCATAGCCCCGGTAGAGTTATCCGAACACCCATACGGTCGTTTATTTTCTTTTTTCAGAGTTTCTTTTCTCTTCCTTTTACTTTGATATTTCATTTCTCTTTTACCATTTAGCTTGACCGGGTAAGCATTGAAGCCTACAATGGGTTTGAGACTGCAGTGGTCACTGGAGTAGACTTAAGATTTTTCACTTACTTGGGTGTCATGATAACCACGGCACGGTCCTTCAGAATTTATTATTATGTAATGCGTGCAAGATTCGAGATGTGGGTAAGAAGATCCGGCGAAGGGTCAAGTTCTGAGCAGAATTCAGACAGGGAAATCATTCGCGGACAGCTCTACAAAGACCGATAGTCTAGAGTGAATGTTTAGCCAGAGAACACAAGGAACGGACAGCAAAGTGAACCGCTTGTTAGGCAAGCACGACCACCACAAAGGAGCGGGAAACCTCTTTCAAAACAAAACTGCCTGGAGGGAGAAAGCAAAAATGACGTGAACAAACGCAACAACCAAGAAAGCAACTACCCTAACCTATGCAATGTGTATCTACAGTATCAAGGAGCTTTGCGCCAGTACGTTTGAGGTGTTACTGCTGGATCGGGTAACGGACATTCACCGCTATGTTTTTAGATTCGAAAAGCATTATCTCCCAAAATCTCAGCTATTTGAAAGGGGCCAAGCCAGAGCTTGTCGAATTTATTGTGTCCCCCTTTCTTTTCACAGGCCTTGTCCCAGTATAGGACCAAATCTGCAATCCTAAAGGCCTTAATTTTGGCTCGGCGGTCGAACCATCTCTTTACCACGCCCTGATGTTTGGCGAAATTTTCTATTGCGCGATCTCGAACTTCCTCTAAATGTAAAAGTTTAGCTAAACGAGCTTCCCTACGATCTCCTCCATAAAAAACGTTGATGAATTGAAGAGTCAAAATTTTTAGGTGGATGGGAAATATTGGCTCAAGACCATAGACAAGGTGGAACGGGGAATCACCAAGGGCAGCCTTATGGCGGGTGCGATCGGCCCAAAGGGCGAAACGGAGCTGGGTGTGCCAGTCCTTGGGATTCCTATCTAGCAGCTTCTTGATCACATTAATCAAATTCTTGTTTGTGGATTCGGTAAGGCCATTTCCCTGAGGGTAGTAATTGGATGAGAATTTGAGGGCAATCCCATAGTTAAACGCCCAACTAGCAAATTTCAATGAAGCGAAAGCAGGTCCATTATCACATACTAGAGCATATGGACAACCAAAGCGATTCAGAATAAAACTTTCTAAGAAATCAGTGACTACTTTAGTTGTACAATGTTTGCAAACTATTGCTTCCGTCCATCTAGTACAATAATCAGTAGCAGTTAGAATGTACCTGTGTCCCGCAGATGATGGAGGGCTTATCAGACCGATGAAGTCAAGACCCCATTGTGCAAAAGGCCTTACCTCCAACACGGGCTGTAGTGGGACAGCAACATTCCTCTCCCTGGTGGCAGCGGTCTGGCACGTATGGCATGAACGGACATGGCCATGGGCATCTTTGAAGACAGTTGGCCAGTAGTACCCTGCCCTTAATATCTGATGGGCCGTAGAAGTACCCGAGCCATGGCCTGTACCAAATTTATCATGAAACTCCCTCAGAACACGTTCTGCTTCCTCCTGGCCTAGGCATCTTAGATAAACCCCCTCATGATTCTTTTTATAAAGAATGGAACCCTGTAACATATAACCATTGCTTTTCAACCTGAGGGCCCTCTTCTGGACTCCTTGCAAATGTGACGGACACTTATGATTGAGCAGATAATAAATGACATCCTGATACCACTCTCCTGGGGAGACATCTTCAAGCTGATATTGTTGTACCGTGAGTTCAGGTCTGGCTTCTGTTGCTGTCTCGGCCATTGTACGGGTGAGTGCCTGTCCTCGTACCAATTTCATTGGTTGGATCTCCATATCATATTCTTGGAGCAGGGTGACCCACTTGGCCCTCCGTTCGCCCAACTTGTTTTGCATGAGAAGCGTCTTGACTGCTGGGTCAGGGATGATTGCGAACACCTTGTTGCATAGAATGTAATGTCTAAATTTCTTTACTCCCCTAACGAGAGCGTACGCCTGCTTTTCTATGTTGTGATAGCGCAATTCAGTATCTTTGAGGGGTGCGCTCATGAAGGTGATAGGATGCTCATTTCCTTCGTCATCCTTTTGGGTCAACATACTGGCACAAGAATGCTCCGAAGCAAATGAATAAATGTAGAACGGCTTCAAATAATCTGGACTGACCAGCACAGGCGCCTCAGCAATGGCTCGTTTGATCTCCTAGAAGGACTGCTTGGCCTCTGGTGTCCATTCAACCTTAGCGTCCTGCTTGAGCATGGCATTGAGAGGTTTGACTATTTTCGCTAATCCAGTGATGAATTTCCGGATGAAATTGATGTTTCCG
Organism: Sequoia sempervirens; assembly: GCA_007258455.2. Lineage (NCBI taxonomy): Eukaryota > Viridiplantae > Streptophyta > Pinopsida > Cupressales > Cupressaceae > Sequoia > Sequoia sempervirens. Next base: position 15,970 of record VDFB02362767.1, on the reverse strand, counting down.
AAGAAAGACTTCAATTCCTTCTTGCTGCCCGGGGGCTGAATCTTGAGTAGCGACTCAATGCGTTCAGGATCAATGGAAATTCCCTGCTCTGAGATGATGTGTCTGAGTAGTCTGCCTTCGGTCACTCCAAAAATGCACTTCTTGGGGTTGAGAGAAACCCCAAATTCCCGGCATCTCTGAAATACTTTGCATAGGTCAGAGACGTGATCACCTCGCTTCTTGGAGAATACGGTCAAATCATCCATATAGATGATTATACATTTGCCAATCAGGTCCTTGAAAGCGATATCCATGGCACGTTGGAAAGTGGCGCTGGCGTTGATGAGCCCAAACGGCATTCTTCTGTACGCAAATGTCCCCCACTTAGTGGTGAACGCAGTCTTATGGCGATCCTCGTATTGTACCATTACTTGATTATACCCGGAGTATCCGTCGAGGAACGACATCATCTAGGAGCCGTTGACAATTTGTAGCACTTCATCTTGCGAAGGTACCAGATAGTTGTCCTTTTCTGAGGCGCGGTTGAGATTGCAGAAATCCACACACAATCTGATCTCTCCATTCTTTTTCCTGACCGGGACCAAATTAGCCACCCACATAGAGTGCCTAACAGGAAAGATGATTCTTGCTGAAAGTAATTTTTGTACCTCCTTGTAAACAACAGGTTCCAACAAGGCATTAATAGGGCGCTGCCGCTGACGGAATGGCCTCACCTCGGTCCTTAGAGGGATGGTATGAGTGATGACCGATGTGTTGTATGTTTTCAAGTCTTCGTAGCTCCATGCCACCACGTCGGGGTATCTACGCAAAGCATCCGTAATTCCCCTCTTTTCTTCGGGCGTGCATACCTTTCCAATGAAAACATTCTTGATATCCTCGGCCGTTCCCAAGTTGTGAGCACTGCACTGGTTGCTTATAGTCTCCTTTTTCGTTTACCGATCCTGATCCCTAATCTGATCCAGGTCGAATACACGCTCCAGCTGAACCATCCCTCTGGGGATCATGTTGGTTTTCAGATTGATAACCCCTTCTATGTCTAATTCAGCCTCCTGTGGATCGGCTTCGTCGATGATTTGGGCAGCAAAGATGTCGGAGCTTGTGATGAATTGGAGTATATGCTTGTCGTCATTGAAGACCTGCATGTGAGTGACATTATCCGGGACTGATGGCGTAGATGTTAACTCGACGGTGAATTTCTTGAGCCCAGACAAAGAGAGGGGTTGTAACGTGCTAGCCGCTTGAGCTAAGGCATCGGCTGTCCGATTTTGAGCACGGGGAATCAATTGTATGTTGAATGCATCTAGGCCCTCCAGGAGGTCCCACACCCTGTGTCTATAATTGGTGAGTCTCTGGTCATGGCATGAGTACAATTTCCTGATCTGCCTAACTACAAGTGCGGAATCCCCGAAGACCTGCAGCATTTTCACCTTTTTCTGCAAGGCCATAAGAAGGCCGAGGACAAGGGCCTCATATTCTGCCACGTTATTGGTGCAATAAAACTGTAATCGGTGGGCAGCAAGAAATTTCTTACCCGTTGGACTGATGAGTTCGATCCCCGCTCTGGCTCCTTGCCTTGACTTCGATCCATCAAACCGGAGTGTCCAGCACAAGGAGAATTCCTTATCCTCAGGTTTGATTGGGCCTTTATTCTCTTTTGGCGGGGCAGCGGGCCTTGTGATCTTAGGACGGTTTTTCGGGTCGAGGCAATGGTCGGCTAGTGGTTCTGGTGGTGGTTCTTTTGGGGTTTCTGTCAGAGGAGCAGTGGCTTTCTTAACATGCTCCACTGCTGCTTGGCATAAGCAACAGTCGAACTCGGAGTGAGCAGCGTTGTGGACCCTACACCAATTCGGCAATAATAGGTCTTGGAAATTTATTCTAGCCCCTAGGCTGAGCTGATCTCTTGCGCATTTTCCCATAAACTCTTGGAAGCCATCGAGCAATCCCCATTCGTCACTTTGAATCGGCTCGTCATCAGTTTCTGCCAACATTTCTTCATTTTGGGGCATTTGCTCAGAACCCGCCGAGGGGCTACATAATACCAGCAATACTTCATCTGTCCATTCTTCTTGAAGCTCAAGCTCATTTTGGTAGGCGAAAGGGCAGTAATTCCCCAGGTCAGTCTCTGCGAACAGCACCTCGCTGAGATTATTGTATTCCGTGATCATATATTTCATCCGGGGTTCACGGTCAATACGAATCTGATTTGGCAGCCCCTTCCACAACAGCCACATGTGAGACAAGTCAGTGGCGGTGTATCCGTTCAGTGCCTTGGTGAACTCTCTTCCCAGAATGATTCCATAGGCATCAGGTATGTCTGCCACTTGGATGTCCACAACCTGTTGTATCCGGGGGTCCGCAACGATTTGCATGGGGATGCAGTTTATCTCACCCACAATGGTGATCTCTGTTTTGTCCAGCTGGATGACTTTTCTCTTTGAAGGTGTGGGAGTGATGCAAAGAGCTTTGCACACGGCCAAGGGCATGACGTTGGCAGATGTGCCTGAATCGAGTAGACAGTTGTGAAAATTCTTGCCAAAGATCCTGATAGAAGTTAGGAACGGGGGAGTTTCTGGTCTCCCTTGGAGGATACCCACGGGTGTGTCCATTTGAGCTATTTGACCTTTGTTCCTGTCACCGCCTGTATCCTTGGTTTGTTTAAATTGCTGGTCCTTGGGAGGCTGCCTACTAGCCCTTTCTGGCTCCTTTTCGATGTATCTATTCGCTGATTGATTCGTAGGCGCATTATTCCTTCGTCCAGCATTTTCCTGTATTTCCTGTTCTTTCCTGGGCTCCTCAAAGGTTACCCTTTTGACTAGGATCTCCTGAGTGGTGTTAGAGGACGGAGTTGCATTCAAGATCCTGAAGAACGCGTGCCTCATGGCAGGAACCTTAAGCAATTCAAAGGCTGACAAATTGATTTTGACTTTCTTGAATTCTTCCGCCACATATTCGCCCATTTGCTCGATTTCAGAACTAAAGGCCTGGCCTATGGGAGAGCTAGGGGTTTGAATCTTTGTTTGCCGAGGTGGATTTTGGGGTTGGCTCTGGGGCTGACCTTGCGGTTGGTTTTGGGATTGGTTCCTGTTGAGATATTGGGCAGGTATGTGGGGTAACCCCAGGTTATTGCTAGCATGAGGATCAGGCAGGGTGGCGAAGTTTTTCGGCGGGGTAGAAGTGGTGAAGGGTCCACCGGCTTGCCTATTCCTAAGGAAATAGAGACTGGATCGTTGATGGAACATGTGGACCTCATCCACAAATGGCTCTTCTTCATCCATCAGACCGTTATCTACCGAATCAAAAAGCTGAGCTAAGGCCGATTCGTTACTTACCTCTTATGCTTTCTCGTCCTCGACGGGGGTGGGCTCGGCTTCTGGTTCATTGCGGTCTCCTCGCAGAAACGGCGCCTGATTGACCACCAGACATGAGGAATCATAGGGCTCCGATAGGAAAATGTCCCTGCAGTTGTTGTTGTCGACGGCATTCTGCACCTCTACCTGGAAGATTTCAGCAGCTGTTTGAAACTCAAGACAGTCCAGCTAAGAGTGCCTGATGGTTTTGTGAAGTCGGCACCATCTGGACAAAGCTGCCTCGGCCAGATACACCCCACTGGACGTGGGGACACCACCGTTGTTGGGCCTGGTGTTCCATGTGCGGTTCTGCCTCTGAGAAGGTCTTCTTTCTGCATTTTGATTGGAATTCTGCCCCCTCTCATAATTCTGCCCCGAGGAGGCGCCTGCTTCCCGGTTGTCTTTGTTGTCTCTATTGTCTTGAGACTCCCGACTGTCCCTGTTGAGATTGGCCTGAAAGTTACGTTGGGAGGCCTGCAGCTGATTATTCTGGTTCTTCAAATGCGTCATCTCTATGGACATCTTCTTGATCATCTCGGTTAGTTCCTCTAGCTTGTCCTTCTCGGCCGCACCTCCAGGGGACGGAGCTAGATTTTGGAGAAAAGAAGGCGTGGCTGCCGGCTGATTTTGGTAAGCTGGAGGAAAATCCGGTCCCGACAAGTATAACGGCGCCTGGGGCTGTTGGGAGAATGCCTGCTGTTGCGGAGCCATCTGAGAATAGTTGTATTGCTGCTGGGGTTGCGAATAAGACATCGCAGGAGGCGCATAGTTCAACGGCTGCCCCGGATGCGGCACCATGGGCAATTGAGGTACCTGATTCATAAGAGGAGTTTGGTGAGCAAACGCCTGATTGAGCCCCTGAATTTGCATTGGGTGGGCGACGGGTCCCAAAGAGGGCAACGGGCCAAAAATATTTTGCCCCAAGTCGGCGCTTGCCACGATGGCCTCTGCATAGGCGGCCAGTAGAGTAGCAGGTGGTGGGCGCATCCTTTTTACCAACGCCGAGGTAAGGTTGTCCAGGGCGGCATAGTAAACTGGTAGAGCAGCCGCATCATTATGGATGTATGGATCCTGAAGTCTCATGTGAGCCCGGTGGAAGCGATCATTAAATGAACCGATAGGCTCGTTGATCTCCCTTCTGATGGACATGAACTGCTGATAAAGGTCGGCGGGGTTGATAGGAATCTTGTACTTCTGTAGAAAGGCATTTTTCATCAAGTTCCACGAGGTGATGGATCCCCTTGGCAGATTGATATACCAGTAGAAGGCCTCTTCTCCCAATGAATGCGGAAAAAGGTGACACGCCACGTCCTCATGACCCACCTGCATTTCAATAATTGTCGTTTCGAATATCTTGATATGCTCTTCGGCTGTCCTTTGCATGTCGCGGGGATGGAATTTTGAACAAAAGCCCTCCGGATTCTTGGGCATGTCATTGTAAACAGCAAAGTGTATTAGTGACGGGTTATGCGCAAGCCACGCCATGGGGGGAGGCGGGGGTGGCACTTGCTATTGGAGAATGGGTACTTGGGGTTGTATTGGCAATACAACCATGATTCAGGGCTGTCCCTGAGCTATGGCTGTCTGGACTGCACTTTGGGCTGAAAGGGCAGGGAGAGGAGCGAACCCCTGGCTGCCGGAAGGAAGACCTGCAAAAGCTGTTTGGGATGGTTGGGTGGAAGATGAGGGCCAGTCAAATGGACGTGAAGATGAAATGGAAGCGGATGGAACGGAGGAAGAGGAAGAGGCGGAGCTGCTCCCTTGTGCTCATTTTTCCCTCGTAGGAGGCTGTAATTCTTCAAATTCTCCCTTGTTTGGTGCTGATCGTAGGATCCTTTGAAACCTTTCCAGGGAGAATGATCTGATCCGATCTAGCTTCGCTTTATCCCGTAACTTGGTGTTCCGATCGCTGCCCTCCTTCTAGCGCCAGTTCTGTTGATGGTGTTTTTATGCACTTCTCAACACAGGCAGTGCATAGGTGCACTACCTCTCTTGAAAGACAATCTCCCACAATCGAGTTGCATAACACTATCCCAAGGTCTCTCGGGTGTCAGGTCATGACAGTGCTTAGATACCTCAGTAGTTGATGTGATTTGCTGGAATCACAAGGTGGCCTTACGGGAATACAAAGTGGGGATGTAAAACACGAAGTAGGATCTTCAAAAAAAGGAGTTCTTAGCATGAAAGCATTTAGGTGTTGGCTGTAGGTTCAAACAGCAATCTTGAACTCCATCTAGTTGTTAGATTCAGCTTTATAAGGCATAATGAACCTTGGTGTTGTTCAATCCCTAAAGAAAGTGAAAAAGAGCAAAGGGAAAGAAAAGTTCCTAAGCTTAAAGCTTGCTGTGAACAGTGATAATTGAGTCCCTACAATGGACAGTTCCTTCAAACAATCTCCCACTTAACCAGGAATTTCACAATATCATGGGAGTTGTGCAATCTTCTAAGGGCTGCAGATTTGTATCCTTCATTCACCACATACATGTATGAATTAAAGATAAGTGTTTGAGGTAGCTTAAATCAGGTCTAGGCTAACTTTGTAAAGCTATTTACCTTCAGCAAACAGCAAAAAGTATGGACTAAGGAGTTATCAACACAGCAAGAATTTTTATGAACAGCCAATAGCATTCCTAAGATTATCCAAATAACATGAACAGCTAACTAAACAGCAAAGAGATCTAAGCTAACATCTAAGATTGGAGAAATGAATCAATTAACATGAGAGAACACAAGAAAATGCACCAAGTCAATGCTATTTCTCATATATTTCAGCAGCATGTCTTTACAACAACTCAACTCTCCCTTTACAAATGAGGGGAGTCCTCTATTTATAGTGTTTCAAAAGTTAAATGAATGGCCAAGATTCATTACAATTGTGTGGCCAAGATTCATTACAGATTAGGATTTCACCTACCCCCAAATAGATTTACAATTAAAAAATATGTTCTGTCTTTTCCCTATTTTGTCATCTAGTGGATGACACTATTTGCCTTTTATCCTGTAGCTAATTGTTGTTTTTCTGGCTGTAGCTACCTTTCTAGGAGGTCTTCTTCTTTGGATGTGCTGTCTGGTTGCTCCTCGGAGGCTGTGTGATCAATCTGCTTGAAGATGACGGCCTGGAACTTGTCTATTTCAAGGATTTCACACTTCAATGTCTGGTAGCTCCATTCTTTAGCGTTCTCTTCCAGCCGCTTCCAGTCTTCATCATATTTTGAGCTCTGATCTCTGAAAAGCTCTGATCTATCAAGGGCACAGGCAGCGAAACTTAGGAAGTCTGTTGTGATATCTCTGGCTGCCCTGTCCTTCATCCTCTCCTCAAAATAGGGCCTAACCTTCTCCGCATCCAACTGCACCGTGGGCATATCATGGCCCGTTATCAACTTCACGTACTCGGTGCACTCCGCTCGGATTTCCTTGATCCACGCAATATCCAGATCAACCCTGCTATGGATCTGCTCCATCCTCTCTTTACGGTGGATGAGGTCCCTGCACCATATATCTACCAGCCAGTGATCTTCCTTCTTCAATTCTAGCTTCTCTTCCCACGAGCTTTCTGGCATTTGGAGGATGGCCTCAACCTTCGGGAAGGCAGAGTCGTAGATCGCGGGGAAGTTGGTGCAGAGCTTCCTTGTACTTTCCAAGGACTGAACCAAGTCCATGAACTTGTTGGCTATCTGCACAGCCAACCCAATCCCTATTTTTCTGACCTTCACAACCTGTTGGAACCAGTCTTCCGTAGTCTTCTCCAGATTCTTTCTCCTTTCCAGCTTATCTATTTGTTCCTTGGAGAGGAGCTGTGGCGCGGCCGTAGAGGTAGTGGGGAGGTCATCGATTGAAGACCACTGTTGGATGTAGTCAGTTAGTGTAGCAACCTGCGCCTTTAGTTCATCCTTAGTGATCTTATCCTGCTTAATCAGGTGCACTACTGTAGCCACTGACTCCTCCAGATGTCCAACCTTCTGTTCCCTGGTGGCCGTCCCTAGGTCGATGGTGGAGATATTATAGCTTACTTCGGCCTAGCCAACAGTTGGCCTTGCTACTTGTGCGGCTCAGGAGCCAGAAACGTCCATGGTTACCCTGGAACGGACCTTAGGCTTCTTCTCCTTCTTTGGTGTGGCTAGAGATCGAGCCAAGATGGCCTCCAATCTCGACCTTGTGTCGCTCAGGACAGGAGTAGTCTTTTCAAATTGTTTTTCCAGCCAGTCGGGCATGGTAGCCTTGTCCTTGGGTGTCTCATGGCTGCCCTCACCCTTCTTCGTCAGAGGCAAGACCTCGGTCTCCTTTTCCAGTTCTTCTTTTTCTTTGGCAGCATCCCCTTCCTCGTCAGAGTCCTGATAGAATACGAGGCTTTTGACGGGTGCCCTCGTGGTTAATAGCTGAGTGGGATCCTCCTTTCCCGCCACCTCTTCTTCCTTTTCTTCAACAGCCTCGGCTCCGGGGCTGCTCACAATATGGACCTCGGCTTTTGTGACGGCTTGTTTGGGCTGTTCCTCCGGTGGCTGCCCCTCTTCACCCAGCTGCTAAGCTGACTCTTCCTCGATGTCCTCATCAAAAGTTTGGACAATCTCCCTATCTCTCGAGCCATCCCCTTCATCCCTACCCTCAGAGGAACACGTCTCTTCTTCTTCGTAAGCAACCTTGTCAATGGTTCTATGCTCAAATTCAGGGTGCTCGTAATAGTCATCGGCCTTCTCCTCCATAGCCTTCGAAGCCTCTCGTTCTTGCTCCTCCAACTCTTTTGAAATCTGCATGGTGGCCTCCATGGTTGGGGGCCCTGTTGGCGGTTGCGAAGGCTGGGATGTTGCAAGTGCTTGGGCCAAGGCTGCTTGGAGAGCAGGATCCATTAAAAGTTGCGAGAGCTCCGGGGGAAGACTCTGCAGGTGCCGTGTAATGGATTCGAGCATAGCGGAAATGGGAACAGGTGCTGCTATTGTTGCCAGAGGCAGGGAAGTGATAGGTGACATGGCAGCAGTAGAGGAAGGGGAAGTGGTCATGCTGGAGGAGGAATCAATGTTGATTACGGATCCGGCTGGAGGTGAAGAAGCAAGGTGAACGAAAATGTCCACCGCTTGTGGAGATGAGGCAATGGCGGCCTGAGAAGTGGGCAGCGCACCAGCTGGGGGAGGAAGGAGCAAAGGAGGCTGTGTCCCAGCCGTGACTACCGTCCTTTTGAGTTTCTTGGGAGATGAGCCTCCCGTATCCTTTGTTGCCTGCTGCTTTAGGTCCGCAGACTGAGCCGTTTCTGCCTCCTTTCTCTTCTAGGACCTGGTGATGGGGGGAGACTTGGAAGTCTCACCAGCTGATGGAGAGGCGGCCACCTCCTCCATGGCGCTTGGTTCGCTCTTGGTTGCTTCATACGTCAAAGCCACCCCATTTTGCTTTAACAGTGCCACTCTTCCATCGACCCATTCCCTCGTGCGAGCAATGATAGGTTTGGTGATTGTATCCAGGTCATTGACCTCTTGCTCGTCCCAGTCGATGGAGGGGATTGCCAGGTTGGCAACCGCAAGGTACCCCTGGTGCACCAAGGTGGACTCATCCTCCTCGAGTTGGTTTGGCACCAGAAATGGTCGTACCTTCCTCAGAAACTGCATCATCATCCGCATATAATGTCTCTGGCGGACCTCCTTATCATATTTGCAATCCGCCCAGAAATCTTCTACATGATGCTTGTGGGCGTATGCCGGCCCCAGCGCCTTCCTGACCTGACTGTGTGGGTCCATTCGAGGGCGTGGCGTGTACCACTCAAAGTTATACTCTTTGAGCTCCTTTTCTGAGTTGCCGGCGCATTAAGAGGTTTGCAGCCGATACTGGCCCTGGCCGAGGATCATGGGATAAGGAATCCCTACCACATGCTTCTGGCCGAAGATGGTTTGAATGTGTTGGAGCTGCCGGGAAAGCTCCAGGAGGATGATTCGGTCATTTGGGTACCTCGGCAGTTTGTTTGGCCGTTATGAGAACCCTTGGGCGTGGATGTAGGTGAACTTGGGGAATTGAATAAATAGAAAGGCATACTCCTTCAGGAGGGCCCTGGCGCTGTGTGATACCCTTCTCTGAAAGTCCCCGGCTATCAATCTGATTATATGGCCTGTGAAGGCATCATTGATACGGCTATACTCCTTAAAGTAGCGATACTGGAGCTGGGGGTACCGATCATAAGGCTTAAGCCCTCGTTTATGCTCCCCATTTGGCACCCTGAAGAGTCCGCTGTATTGTTTCTAACCTGCCAAGGAGTAAACTAGGTACGAGGTCATATAGAATTTGTTGCTCTTCTTGACATTCATAAACTGGTCGTGGAAGCAGTTGCTGATGATGCTTCCCCAATCAAATGAAGTCTTGGTTTTAACGTCCTCATTCCCTCGGACGATCTGTTCAATATAATAAGCCAGCCACTCCTGGAAGTAGGCGGCTACTGGGAGGCCCATGACTCGGCTTAGCATAGTTACCAAGTCATGATAGTCTTCCTGAAAGTCGTTGCGGAACAGCTCTTGGGGAACTTTTGCAGCGCTGCCCCGTTTCTCCTTCAACCAGTAGATGTTGATTGACTTCTTGATGTTCAAGGGATTGGCATCCCATGCCGCCTGACACTGCTCCAAAGTGGGGACTTGCATATGTGGGAAAGTCAGAATGTGGAATGTTGTTCTAATTCCCTCCAGAGACATGTCGGCGAGGATATTTCCCTCCCTGTCTACTATGGTTCTGGTATCTGTTTGGTAGGATTCTCGGCAAGCCATTACCAACTCTGGTGCTATTAGAGACGGAGGAAAGCCAGTAGCCTTTGCGATTCCACTTTGGCGTATCATCCGGGCATTCTTTGTCTGAGGATCGATCTTGACCCTCTGGGTGAACTCGTCAATGTCCACCTGGCCTATGTTGGTGTCTGAGATCTCTTTCCAGTCAGTCGAGACTTTTGACTGGAGCGGTTCACCTTGGAATTGAAATTTCATCTGGTCTTTGTCTTCTTTCCCACGAATGGCTTTTCCAGACTTTTTACCCTTATCCTTTTCGGTAGAGGCCCCTGAAGTTCCTGCGGCCGATTCCATATATCCTGCAAGCAAAAGGCGAAGTCAGCACCACAAAACACCAAAAAAACGTTAATGTTAGTCTGTATCGAGCATACCATCTAAATAATCATTTAAATACATCATAAGTTTAACCTTTAGACGATATTGATTTCATTTCAGAGCAATTGACCAATCTGGGCCCGGAGGGCCGGACTTCCCTGGCAGGAATGCTGTCAAGAAGGGAAAACACGAGCGAAAGCTCCCGGAGACATCCGCTGGCCAAATGTTCATGTTCCAAGGGGTACATGATGGAAAACGACATGTTTTAGGACGTGGGTCGAAGTTATATTTTCAATTTGGATTGATTTGGATCGATTTGAGGAGCTCCGGAGGTTTCAGGCCGGAAGGCAGCTAGGCGAAGGGAGCAGGCGGCGGCGGGCACCGGACGGAAGTCCGGCGGCAGAATTCCAGAGGTCGGAGCCCGGGAGGCAAAAAGGATGGCCGCATTACGTTTAACTCCTGACTTTAAACCCGGGCGACGGTGAGTCACGGAACCCGGCCGGGAAGCCGTCCCGAAAACCCGCCCGTGCACTGGATCATTCAAGCGTGGCCGAGGCGACCTGAGAACGGAAGCGGAACCGAGGAATAGGCAGCCGGAGTGCAGTATTGATTTACTGGCTGAAGGATGCGGCCGGACTTCCGGGCTGAACCCGGCAGCGCCAAACGACGCCGTATGGTATTCGCGATGATACTGGCTGACAGGCAACGGGGAGCGAGAATTGAAAAAGAAGCGAGAGCGGGGCGGCCCGCCCGCTGAGATTTTCAACCATGATCCCCGGCGGCGTCCCGAGAGTAAGAACGGTGAGGAAGAATCCGTGAGGAGGAGGCGCCATGATCAAATGCGTTAGAACCTTGTGACAAAGACATCCGGGCCCGAAGGTCGAGCTTCTGCGGCGAGGGGGATTCCATGCGGGGCTTGGCCGGGAACAAATCCTGGGGATTCCGGGGCGGGCAATGAGACAGCAGATCCCGAGGAGCCCTTAACGAGGGGAGTCGGTAGACAAAACCCTTCATTTAAAATGGCCCGAGGAAAGTTAAAGGGGCGGCGACCCGGAGACGAAGCTGGGAGGCGGGCAGGGAAAAGTAGACCTCCATGGGGACATGTTGCTTCCGTCGGGCGGTGTGAGGAGGGTCTGCGGGCGTTAGCGTTCTTCTCCACGATGCGAAGAACACTGGCGACCGCGAACGAGTTTGAGGCAAAAATGATGATTCCGACGGGCCGCGAGAAATTCAAGGACATGGGTTTGGGGCGCAACGGAGAGAGTGTCTGTTTTATGCCATTTAATTTGTTGTTCAATTCATTTAAACCCTCAAAACGCTCAAAAATAACGGGAGAGCGAACGAGGATGGCCTACCTCCAACTCGCTAAGCGGGACGATGGTCGGATGCACTGGCAGAGTTGACGAAACGACGCTGGGGTCAATGATCGCGATGGTGAAGTTTGCAGTGGGCTCCAATTCGGTCACTGCTCCAATTCGTTGAATTCGCAAAGTTAACAATGAAGTCGGGGACCACGGTTTATATACCCAACCGCTCATTAATGCCGCATTTAATGCATCGTACGTCCGCGCCAAAAGTGGTTGAGATTCAAATTCGAGTCGGCGGCGGCAACGAGGGCCTTAAGGATCCGTGAGGCGGAGGAAAACCTACATAACAAGCGGTATGAGTTTAGCGACAGGACAGCGGCCCGGCGGCAGTTAGCGTCCCAGGATGGCGAGGTGCTTGAAAGAAGTTTGCAGCTGTGAGATTTTGCCTAACCGCGTGAGCAGCGGCCCGAACCTGGACAGTCGAGAACTTCGGACTTCCGGCGTCAAGGCGAGGGGAGGCGAGCCGGCCGGGGAAATAGCGAAATAATAACAACAAACGATAGCAATGCGGATTCCGGTAAAAGGTCACCAACATGCGGCGCCGCCGAGAGAAACCGAAAAGGAACCGGAGAATAGAACTCGAGGGCGAGGCGTAAAGGCGAAAAGGCGAACCGAAAGCCGGGCGAGAACCATAGCCGATTACAGAAACTGAAACTTTAGAACAAGATCGGCCAGACAACGTCGAAAGAGGGGCATAACGAGGCCGGCTAAAGACCGACAAGATCAGTTCGAAATTGGCCGAGGCACAACAAAATATAGTTCCAACCCTTTAGTGAGTGAATTCTTTGAGGAATCTTGCAATTTCCTTTATTTGTGTATGTAGACTAAACAACTCTTTTGGGAGAGACACTAAAAAAGTAAATCAACTTAAATCTAAAATGACCAACTCTAATTACTTCAAACATAGATCTACTAGACACAATTTATTTCACACAAATTAGATGAGTGGAGGACACTTAAAACTAATCTCAAAAATAGTCGCAAAGTGTCATGTTCTTGCCCAAAGTGTCTTGACAAGAATGACTGAATATGGATTATGGGAGAAAGATTTAAAATACTAAATTTAATCATTTAAGATATGTAAAAAATGGTTTTGTAGATGAAACATAATACTAACATAAACAATAAAGCTTCTGGTAGATCCAGGAATGTAAAATGTTGTGTACCTCTCAAAAAACACTATTTTTAGAAGTTGTTTGAGGAATCATTTGACCTATGGAAAATGGGTCCATTGTAGGGATTTTCAAAATTGGTTTATGGGTCCTCTGCTCCTATGTCTATACTTCCATATTCTTTGGGTTTCATATTCAAACAATCAAAAATTAATTTAGGATCCGAGTTTTCATGGGATGAAAACAAAGGTGACAACAAATGCAACTTTGACAAATTCTTCAATTTTTCTCTTCAAAGAGTCTTCAAGATTTCTTCTACCTAAATCTACAATCACAAATCAAGAGGGGAAAAGGTTTTTTTTTTGGTGAATGTGTTTTTCCTTGGTCAAACCCTATTTTGGTAATCAAACCTTGAAATGAAATTAAACATGAAAGAGGGAATGAAGAATGAACAAATCTATGTTACCATTCAACAAACCCTTTCATAAACCTTGGAGTGTAGATCTGTAATTTGCATGAAATTGTTTCAATGGTGTGGATCTTGAATAAATCATGACTTGAAATAATTCTTTGAATGCTTGAATGGATCATGAAACCTGCATCATCCTATTAGCTACAATAGCATCCATGATGCAAGAAGACTTTGACATGACAATTGGATCTTGATTGTTGCAATAAATATTCAATTAATTTTCCTTTGAAAATGCTCTTGATCATCAAATTTACTATAGTAATGCTCACTTAAAAATTGCTAGGTGAAACATAGTGAAATAACCTTATATTTATAGATATGTAGCATTGATTTCCCAAAATTCAAATATCACATTCTGATTTTGAAATATATATTTGAATATGTTAAAATACTACCAAAAGCATAATTTGAATTTAGGTCCTACATCTAATGGAGGACCTATTCACCCATGGGTGAATGGATCCTCGGTCCCTAAACTTAGGACACACATTGCTCAAGCTAAAGTGTTATGTTAAGCCATTAATGAATGTTGGGTTTCCTCTTTGGAAAATGTAATAAAATGGGATTGGTAAATGAATTAAATGGCTTATTAAGGCATAATTAAGCTCTATTAATTAAAGGAGACTTAAATAAGTGTGAAATTGTAAATAAATACATTTTGCAATACACAAAGAAAGCACAATTAAGTACATTTTAATTAAGGGGGTCCAAATAAGAGTGAAATTTTACAACACTAAATTAAGGCATTATTAAGTTCATTTTAATTAGGAAGGCACAAAAAAGTGAGAAAATATATATAGGGATACATTTTTCTATACTACATTTAGCCCCCACTTTAGTGAGAGGAGTACAAGTGCAAACTCACACTAAAGTAGACAAATATATGTAAAGAGGGGTCTAAGTGCACCAATGCTTATGGGATAGGATGAAAAAGATCAAGGAGGTTGTCCAAGACCCTAGGACCAAGATCCTACGTCAAACATGTCTAAGAGAGGGCTTGGAGGAGAAGTTTTGGGCTAAGGCTATATCTACTGCATGTTACCTAATTAATCGTTCTCCAAATTCTGCTCTTGTTGAGAAAACACTTTTGGAAGCATGGTCTGGTAAGAAGCCCTCTCTTAGACATGTTTGTGTTTTTGGCTGTGAGGCATACACTCATGTGCCGGATGTGAAAAGATCTAAACTGGAGAAAAATGCTGTTAAATGTATTTTTATTGGCTATAGTGTTGTCATAAAAGGATACAAGCTTTGGAATCCTGATATAGAGAAGGTTGTATACAACAAAAGTGTAAGCTTTTGTGAGCTGAAACCTTCCACTTTGGTTCTGCAGTGAGAGACAAAGTAAGAAAACAATAAGGATGTAGCATTAATGGCTCCTACACTAGAGAAAGAAGAATTGAAAATTCAAAATGTACCTAAAACTGAGGAGAGCTCAAGTAGTTCTAATAGTTCTAAAGAAGAAGAAGAACCTTAGCCTCAGCCTCAGCAAGTGAGGAGGTCAACCCGTGGAAGAAAACAACCAGATAGGTATAGGTTCTCTTTGATTGATTATACTTGTGCCTATTCTTTAATTTTTAGCACTGATGAGCCTAGGACTATAAAGGAAGCATTTAAAATGTTTAATTCAGACTCTTGGTTGGAAGCTATGAATGAAGAGATGGCATCACTAGAAAAGAATGAAACCTAGAGTTGGGTGCCCTTGCCTAAAGGTAGAAAGGTTGTTGGCTGCAAATGGGTATTTAAGAAGAAAATTGGTCTGGATGGCAGTGTAGAAAAGTACAAGGTGAGACTGGTTGCAAAGGGTTATTTGCAGGTAGAGGGAATCGATTATGGAGAAATATTTTCTCCTGTAGCAAAGCTGACATCCATCAAATTTCTTTTGTCACTTGCAACAGCGTATGACTTAGAGGTTGAACAGATGGATGTGAAGACAACATTTCTTCATGGTGATCTTGAAGAAGAAATCTATATGTCCCATCCTAAGCACTTTGTTGAGAAAGGAAAAGAAAAATTGGTATGCAAATTAAAGCAGTCACCTAGAATGTGGTACCAGAAATTTGATACTTTTGTATTGTCCTTGGGATTTGTGAGATCAAAATCTAATCACTACGTATATTATAAAGCTGAAAGTGATCGAGTACTTGTTATTGCTCTCTATGTTGATGACATGTTATTCATAGAAATAGTAAACTAATGATTTATGATCTTAAGTCCTGGTTGTTTACTAAGTTCAAAATGAAAAGTCTTGGTGCAGCAGGTATGCAGGGATGGAGATAACCGAGGGAAAGGAAGAATAGAAAACTATGGTTTAGTCAGAGTAAGTATATCAGGACTGTTCTTGAGAGATTTTGTATGAATGATTGCAAATAGCTAGTGGTTCCAGTCTTGCAGGGAACGAAGCTATCTGTTGAGGACTGTCCAAAATCTCCTACTGAGAGGAGGACATGACCAATGTACCCTATGCTAGTGTGGTTGGCAGTCTCATGTATGCAATGGTCTGTACAAGGCTAGACATTACCCAAGTAGTGGGAGTTCTTAGTCCATTTATGGCTAATCCAGGAAGAACGCATTGGGATGTTGTGAAGAGAGTGTTTAGATATTTGAAGGG
>VDFB02362766.1:0-22481 GCA_007258455.2 Sequoia sempervirens | reverse complement strand
AAGAGGCGGAGCAGAATTTGCAGCTAAGGAATGAAGAACTGGAGTGGCTTTGCCTTGAGTATAATCAAGGAATAGTACAAAATAATGAGGATTTGGAGCACCAACAAGCTCAATATGAGCAGAAGTTACAAGAAAAAGAGGTTGAATTTGAGGGCCTAAAAGCTCAATTAGAACAAGAGCTTCAAGAGACAAAGTCTTTTCTGGACATGCATTTAGCAAATCACTCCCCAGCTGAGGAAAATTGGAATAAAGAAATGACCAGCTTTGCGGAGCAACTAGCATCCAAGAAAAGGAAAAGGGAAGAGTTGGTTGAGGCCATTAACTCAAAAGATGTAGAGATCGCTTCTCTTAAAAGCTCTCTATTGTATTCTCCTGCATAGTAGGACATTATTCTCTTGGTTAGGCAGTTGTACATTTCTCACTGGGAAAAGATTAATTTTTTTTTTCTAGCACTATAGCCCACCCTCCGATTCATTGCCAAGGCATCAAAGCTGAGTCAGGAGGCTCATGATATGATTGAGCGGTTCCCACAATTTATCTTAGAAAAGGTTCCAGAAGCAAAAGATCTGCTCATCAAGCTATACTCAGTCTCTGATGAAAACCTCACCAGGGCAGGGATTGAAGATCAGGATGTTGCTGCCCAGATGGAAAACAAGTTTATCCATTGCCACTCTTCCTTTCAGCACACTAAATTCGTCGTGGCTACTCTAAGCAAGACAATGGACAACATGTGGGAGAGTTTCTCCAAGTTGAACAATATGGGTTTGTCATCTTCGTTCCTTGAGAATGGCTCTATTGCTATGACTACGCAGATTGCATAAATAATTGAGGAGAAAGAGAATGATCCGGATGCTTTCAGGGATTTTAGTCATCCTCCCACTGCAACCGACATTGAGGGAGTTATTCATCCGCTTGCACAACTACTATTTCATTATGAAGTAGGAGCTAGTTTACTTGATGCGCTGCCCCATAAAGAAACAATTAATCTAAGTGGAGCATAAGAGAATTTGCGCAACATAGTAAGGCCATCTGAGGATGAATGGTCACCTCTACATGCAGCTCTTTCCAATATTTGATTCCATTACCTAATGAAGTGGTACTCTAGTCTGTAAATTAGAGAAATTTTGGGTTCTCCATTCCTCAAGCAAAACGCCCCTGGTAGTCACCAAAAGTTGTTAATAAATATTCAATGAGCTCCCTTTAGGTGTATTTTACTCTAGGTATCGTCCCATGCATTGCAAGAAATCAACTTGGCCTTTTATCAAGATCTGCTTCCCACTCCACGTGTCTGCTCTACACACCCTGAGGGTTTCCCTTCCTTTTGCATCTCATGAATCCTTGCTATACTTCCACATGTCGTAGCTAAGGTCCATTTTGATTGTTCCTTTTTACTACCTCATTGAGCTCTGCTCAAGTGCCACGAAGCTCTCATTCCCAAACAAATTTGGCAGGCCTCGTAATTGTTGTCTATGATACACTCTTGCTACATGTCTTCTCTTCACAAATCTTTCAGCGAGAGGATGAAATAATGACCGCAGGCAACGAAATGCTGCCACGCATCTCTTTTGCACCCAGTCAATGATCATTTCCTCCACTTTTGGATAGAACTCTGCCCACTCAACACGTGTAGCCTTGGTGCAAGTCTTTAGCAGTGAGAGATTAAAGGTTCACATAGGCAGCAAAATGTTGCCACATGCCTATTTGGTGGATCTCATGTTCAGGTGATGAATCAAGCGAACCAAATGTTGTGATTGGCCACCACATGTCATAATCATTTGCATGAGATGGTGACACTTGTCTATTTAACCTTGCCAGGACCAATGCCATCATTTGTAAGAGATGCACCTGTGCCTGGAATGACCAAATGCTTGGTTTTGAATCTTTTCTATTGCAACGACTTGGAGAATATTCTTATTTTTGCATCATTGCGAGGGATCGTGAAATCTTTTCTGTTGCTGCTCTCTGAGGCAATGAGAGTTTTCTGCTATATATAATTTTCTCTGTTGTGAGAAAAGGGTCCATAATTTTGAAGGAACACTAGTTTTATGAAAAAAATCCAAGCCTTTATTATTGTTTTATTTTATTGCAAAAGACTTTCAGACTATGCCAATTGTTTGGCCTTTCTATTCTTTCATACTATTTGATTAAATTGTAAACTATGCTGCTATTTTCTGGACATTCCATTTAAGAACTTCTATATATATTAAATGCAAGTTTGTTGATCTAGATTATGTCTAATGACTCTTCTTGGCAGTAGGAATGTCAGCAATGTTATTTTATGTCAATGAATGGATTGTCTGTGCTATAATTTTTAGTTTTTGCTTTTGTGGAACACTACAAATACCAATTGGGCCCTTAGATCTATGATTTATTGTGCCTATCATTAAGTCTTGGTGCATTGCCTTAGGTTAGAATTTATTTTATTATATCAATTTCCTTTTCCCCTTCTAAAACCCCATTATAAAAGAAGCCAGCTTCTCTAAAAAACCGGTCACACAGTTTAGCGCAAAAGGTCCCCCATAAACTGAGTTTCCCATAAGACACTATTACCTTGCCAAATTTTAGTATCAACAGGACCTATACTTTGTAAAATCCAGGCAATTTGGACACCTTATTTGGAGCGAGAATTTTCCAATTTCGACTTGGCCAATTCCTAGAATTTACCAATTGGCAAAGATTCACCACTAAAGTTTTCCCTGGTTTGGGGTTTCAAGGTGGGGTTTTACTTGACCATAGAAAACCTCTATGGTTGGGACAGAGGTATACACCCCTCTTGCTAATTACACCTTATCATTTACTAGAGACCTCTGGGTGACTCCTGGAAATGGTACTGTGATGGATTAAGAGGGAAAACAGTAACAAAGGTCATTGTGATAGTAAGGTGGAGGTTGGTATGTACACTATTTAAGTCTTGTAAGATTCTTGCCTATAATCTAGAGGCACCAATTAGGCAAACTCTAGTTTGAGCCTTCATAAAAGAGTTTGCAATACCAATGCATAAATGAAAAATGTATTTGATTTTGAATTTTATATCTGAATATCTCTATTTCTTCTTGAATTAAACATTTAAAAAATGGTGCAGGCGTATCAAGGTATTTGTGAAATGTTGATTCATGGAGGTCTTAGGTCAGTTTGAGTTTTGAGTCTAGAAGTCATTAATAAGGTCATGATTGACCAATTCATATTGTAAGCATGTGTAGGAATAATGAAGAGTGTTGGAGGTGGTGGTAGAGCTGTGAGAGGTTGGTAATGTCATTTTTCAATAAACCCTACCCCAAGCTAGTGTAAAGTGAGGGTTTTTAGTTATAGAGGTTAGATGAGAGTTTTCCCATCTAAAAATTGTTGATTAGGGCCCTATGTTGACTAATAAGAAGATTTGAGTGGTTGTTTGGAGTTGGAGGAAAGAATTTGAGGTACCACCTTTGAAACAGAGATTAATTGGTCTATTAGGACAGCGTTGTTTCTAGGTTTTGTGTGAGATGGCCCAAAGTGACCCATGATGGTTTTGAAGGTAAGTTATAGTTTTCCTTAAAGGGTGTCTAAAAGAGTAGATAGATTCATTGTTGAGTGGTTCATTGTGAGATAAAGTCAAAAATATGGGTCTGCAGACCTACTAGATGAGTTGAAGAGTTTTTGCAAAGGAGTGATTTGGAAGAGTTTTGTGAATCAATTGGTTGTTTGAATCAACTTGTTTTGTGATGATTTGTTCAAAGCCAAATTGCTTTGCATCAAAAACTTTCCATCATATTGAAGCTTGATGGGAAGAAGGGTCCATTGAGAGAACTCAAGGGGTGTTACTTGCTAGGAGGAGAGAGGTTGTGGAGTACTTGTTGGCTTGAACAAGTGACTGAGCTCACCTTCCTTGTATTGAAGAGGATGTACCGGGTATGTATTTCCTCAATCAAGATTAAATTATAACTGATGGTTTTGTGATGAGATGGTGTTGATGACAAATCATATAACTGTGATAGTTGAAATTATTTTGGTGGTCATATGACATTCTTTTTTAGAACATTTATAAAGAAAGTATAGATTAAAGTTTGTTGTGCAGAAGTAGTGAGTAGGCTACATTCCTCCGCTTGCCTCAAATCTTGATTTGGGTGATGAGGACAAAGGTATAATGCCTTCTGTTACCTCACACTTGTTACCTCACACTTGTTCCAGTCATGTAATCACCTTGATGATTGTTACCTCACCCATGTTCCAGTCATGTATTTACCTTGATGACTGACTAACTTGTTTTTAGGGCTTACAACTTACAAGAAAAATGAAGGCCCTTTGACCTTTTAGATCATCTGTGATAATTTAATTACATCAACAAAAAACCATGGAAGGATTTAAGTACTTAGGGTTTTGTTAAAGATATCACTATACTATTTGAAGATTTTGGTCTATACTTTTTTTAAGCTAGATGCTATGCTTTTGGCCTTGAGATTGAGTGGGACTCTCAAAACTTACATTTTTTGGTCCTGACAACAGAATTTTAGTATGATATGGTTAAGATGGTTTGATTGAGAATTTGAGAACAACAAAGGATAAGCCTCAATCTTTTATGTCATTTAAAGATTGGAATAAAGATTATTGGGCAGGACAACTTAAGACCTTAGATTTGCACCAATTATATATCAGCTAGAGACCTGACCTATACCTCATGTAACTCTCCATGACTGTAAATATGATCTTCAAATTAGAAATATATACATTCTACACAAGATTTATTGGTTTAGTAGATACTTAGGGAATGTGTAAACATGATAGTGAATACCTTGAACTAGTTAGCTTTATCTACTAGTTACTTTTGATCAACTAAGGACATTTATATTTCAATTTTAAATAAAATTTCAATATTGAACTTCAAAATTTAGACAATTGCCACCTGCATTGCACATAAATGGAGGCGCCCTTTTAACACATTTCTTTGATTATGCTTTCATCTCCTTTCACATTTGAGTATACTAACTTATTTTGAAAAACAAATTAATTTCAGTGTTCTATCCCATGGCTCAATTCTTGTTTTTGTGTTGAACAAAAATCAAACACTAAGCTTCAGTATCATGTTGGATTGTTAGAAAGCTACAATGTGAAAATAGCTTCTTTAGAGTCTTCATTCTATTCTATCTTTGCAACTCTGTTCTTTCCAAATTTATTTTTACATACTAACAGTGACCATGAAAAAATTATTGCAGGAGTGGGAGGTTATTCTTACCTATATGAGCCACTTTGGTGGGCAAACATGATTACCAGTAAGTGCTTATTACTTATTAAATCAGGATTAGGTGACAACTAGAGAATATTAATGTTTGACAATTGACATAGATTACTTGCATTCAAACTATTAATTTCCTTATTTACAATCTTTTTTGAGATTATAGTTGTATAGCTAGAGAGTTTATATATTCATTGTTTTCAAAATTTACAGTTTATCTGCAGTGACTTCACTGCCAGTCCTTGACAACTATTTCAGAATCAAAATTTTCACTAAAAATTACATTCATCGTCTTTAACAAATAACTACTAACTACCCTGCAAACCAAAAACTCCTTTTCATTGCCCACAGTATTGCAAAACCCCCCAAAAACTAACTACAGATAGCCAAAAAACTCAAATTTATGGCAGAGGTTTATGATAACTGTAGAGCTGCATACAAGCTAATCGCCATAGTTTCCATAGAGGTCCCATTCTTCTTCTTCTTCCTCTGAGGTTGCTGCTCCAACTTCTTTAACCACTTCACTTCAGCCTTTGCCTTCACTATCACTGCCTCAAACTCTATTAATTCCACAATCAATTTCAGAGCCTCCCACCTGCATGTTGCTCCCTCTCTCCATCTAGCTTTACGTTTTCCTTCTAGCCATTTCACAAAGGGTACACATTTCATTGTTTCTTCATCCTCTTTGCTTTCAATTCCCTCACCGATATCCTTCCCAACTCCTGGAATCATCCATTCCAATAGTGAGTCCATGTCCTTCAGATAATCCTTGTGCACCAATGCCTTCATCACCTTTTTCACAACTTCAATCAGCTCTCCCAAATCTAAGCCCCAAGCCATTATGAGCGAATAAATGTCCAAATTAGTTATGTACCTATGTGTGAGCTTGTTGAATCCTCTTCCTAAAATTAGTTGCACTGACTGCACTAATTGTTCATCATTGTATAGGAAACATCCCATCGGTCTCTTTACCAATGGTTCTCCATAAAAGTGTGAGATTTGTTTCTTCATTTTAAGCGTGAAACTAGCCTCCATCACCTCTGCAATGATAGAGCCACCACCTCCTGTACATCATTTTCACACCTATTGTTCACCATAGTAGAGGAGCATCGAGAAAGTAATGCCTTGAGAATTTAATAACTTCATTCACATTCCTTTCCATAAATGCTCGGCATACGTCAATCATTGCCGCCACCTGACTCCACACACTTCTCTCATTCACTTCAAGAATTAAAACATGTAATTACTCCATTTTAGAGTTCCCTAAATGCACCACTTGTTTCAGTCTTGTCATCAAGGGAGAACATTAATTTTAAATATCTCGTCGATGCCTCAGGATGTCACATCAGTTAGAATAATCATTATCATCATATGAGTGAGACTATGATTCTTCTTCCACTGATGAACAAATTTCTTTAGGTCTATCATTGGGACGCTAGATAACGTCACCCTGATGCACTCCAACTCCACCGTTATACATTATGCACTTGATAATCCATTGTTATAACGAGCTATCATGGGAATGCAAACATTTGTTCCACTGATGTTCATGTGTCACAACAATGTGCTTACTTTTGTTGACTCTGTCAGTCTATTGGGGACAACACCTTAGGAGTCAGCCCGATAGGGTATTGTTACACCGATACTAGGTTATGAGCTACTTTCATTGGGCCATCGGTGAGGCTATAATGGGAGTTCTGCCGATGAGGCATTGTTAGGCCGATAGTGCTAATTTTTATTTAGGGACGGGGAAAGATTTATGGAGCCTCATACTATTATGTTCTCGTGCTTACTATTATGCTTTTGATAGATTTTTTCCAAGGTAGTGAACTATTTGACAAAATTCTTTGGTAGACATGTATGGAAAATGTGGTAGCATAGACAAGGCAGTGAAATATTTGAAAAAATGCCTCAAAGAAATGTGGTCTCATAGAATGCCATGACAAGCAAATGCAATTGGCAGCTGCTCCTAGTTATTAGTTATCCAATGTGAAGTAATTGCATAACTACTTAGGTTGACTTTGTAAAAACTATATTGTAATTGAAATTTTGTCATCTATTAACATCTAGTTATTTGTTATGCAATGTGAAGTAATGCTTTGAGTTTGAAAGGTGTGCAATGCAATGTAATCAAAGATATGAATATAAACTACATAAATCTATTTTTTACAATTCATTAGTTAAACTCTTTATTTTATTTTCTCTCTATATCTCTAGGCTATGGAAATTCCTTTCAATTTCAAAAAAAATAGTTTTTATCTCTTGTTCTACAATTTTTAACCTTTTTTTTTAAATCCGATTTTTTCCCAATTTTTGAATGCATGGGGTTATGTTTCAGAGCTTTAATGCCACTATTTTTGTATATCCCAATGTATTTCACCTTCACCTTGTAGCAATAGTAGTAGTACTCTCATATTGCGTGCATGGTAATGTAGTGTTTATATTTGTGGCATTTGTATCTGATTAGCATGAAGTTAATAGTAACATTGTAAGCAGTGCAATGAGTGTTGGTTTTTAGTAAATTAGATTGATCATTGCAATTATTTTTGAAATTTTCATTTGCAAATATTTTGACACACACATGCAAGTACTCATTTAAGTAATGGTTTTTATTATGCAAACAAGGGTAACTCATTACTCATGTAATATAATGTGTTTTTTTTTTCTTTTTGCAAAAATGTATTGATAAACTCAAAGAAGAGGACAAGGTTAGGGAGTCAACTTGAAAGGAACATGAGATGCAAATGTAAACATTTTAAAGGTCACAAGTAGCATACCCCTTGGTTATGAAGACAAAAGAGATGGAGTTGTTCATCTGAAAGAGAAAGAGGAAACCTTCACACGATGGCCACTAAAATATTTGTAGAAAATGACATAGTTGAACATGTTTATCATGTACTAGTTAATGTTAGACATCTTGGCTCACTTCTTTATGTAGTATTTTGAATGTGTTGTTCAGGGATCTTAATTATCATGATGTATTTGAAAGAGTTGGAAACTCTTAGAGAACTTTGACATTTTTTGTTATATTTACATATATACTCTAGACAATTTTGACATCTTATAACTTGATATATATATATATATATTATTGCAAATTACTTTTATTTATCATGATATTGAATCAATCTTTTAATTCTACCATGTTGTAGTTTGTTCATATATGTAATATTTTTATTTGCTTTTATGTTTTAATTCAAGTTTAATATTATGTTAGTTTTACATTATAAAATTTCTGGTACTTAATAAATTATTCATTTCATGACTATATTTATTACCAATTAATGGAAACCAGTAAATAAATATGACTAAATTAATGACTAAAGTAATGACTAAATTAATTACTAAATATATGACTAAATTAATAACTAAATTAATGACTAAATTAATGACTAAAGTGATGACTAAATATATGACTAAATTAATGACTAAATATATGACTACCATGACTGAATAAATGATCAGTTAACAACAATCAATGACTAAATTAATGACTAAATATATGACTAAATAAATGACTACCATGACTAAATAAATGATTAAATTAACAACTAAATCAATAACTAGATCAATGACCAAATCAATGACCAAATCAATGACTAAATAAATGACTAAAATAGTTTAATCATTAATTCAATGGTGTTATAAATGACTACAAATAAACCACTAATAGTCACATGACTAAACTTAGAGTCATTTATATACAATTTTAGTAGCTTATTTAGTCATATATTTTGTTTGTGTACTAGTGATTTAAAAGAGTTTGAACTATTTTGAATAAAGGCTAATTAATTGGCATGATCCGTTCCTCCCTCTAACTTTGAAACTTGTGCCTTTACACGATTGCTAAAAGTACAACAGTACTTGTGCTATTCCCCATGAAGGCCCATCATAATTATTTAGTAAGGTGATAATTAACTTCTCCTCCATTGGGTCTATCAACGAAAAATTATTTTCTCATCTACAATTCAGTAAGGAAAGAATTATAGAGTTTGTAGAATTTCGCCGACTAAGAAGAAAATGAAAACAAAGAGAATGGGAGGAGCTAAGAAGAAGTATGAGCCAACTTTTGTAGCTCCACTGTTGGCACTAGGGAATATTGTAGCTTTATTTTAGAAATTTGGGTGGCTGGAATTCATGAACCAATTTGAAGGGTATACAGAGTAGCTTGTGAAGGAATTCGTCAAGAATTTTGTAGATGGGTAGACCGTGGTGCACGATAAACGATTCCAGGTAGGTACGAAAACTATTGCTCATCTTTTCAGTCTCGAAAATAAGAGAATTAATTTTAATGAAAAATGCACATGTTCCCTATCAAAATTTTATAGAACCATTTTCTTCGGGAAGGGGAACCCCAGCCTGTAATGACCATAAGCACTAGGGGACAAAATAAGGGAATCCATAGAATGTCTCTTCCAGAACCCTAGAGGTTTGTTGTAGCTTGGATAATTAAGTATTTCACTTGTGACGGACAAATGACTACAGTAGTGGGACCCCCTTTTCGTCTATTGACTCATTTATGCCATGACATTGAGGACCCTTCTCTTAGGGTAAATTTACCAGGCTTCTTGTGCCATTCAGTCACCTTTATGATGGAAAAGTATAAAGTTGGGACAAGGCCCCTCAAACATCACGGTCTTATACAGTTAATATGTAAATATCACTTCCGCAAAAAGATAGAAAAGAAGTGGCAAAGGTTTCTATAGAAATTTGAAAATGTGGAACCGAGAAGGTCACTTGAGGAGGGAGAATCTTCCAAGCAAAAAGAACAGTCTTTCGAAGAACCCTCCTCGGAGGCATTACATGTTCCTGAATCCCAACATACCTCCACGGCTCCCAATGGTGATGTGTTGGAAACCTTGCCGAATGAGGTAGAAACCCCAGGACAAGAAGGGGAGGTGGAAATCGTGCACGCTGGAGATGAAGAGGAACCTCCTCGCAAGAGGAAGAAACAGAGCAAGGTCACCTTTCAAATGACTCTTCCTCTATGGAGAAGTAAAAGGTTGTCTTTAGGGGAATTTGAAACCAAACCCCAAGACATAGGCAGTACTTCTAAAAGGAAGAAGGCTAGAACTCTAGCAAGGGTGGTAGAAATTGATAGTCCACCTGATAATGAGGAAATAACTGAAACAAAAAAACAAGGTGATCAATTTCCTAGGGAGGAAGACAAGAAAACCCCATCACCTAAAGAATAGGAAGGGGAGAAAACACAATCACCACATTTAGGGAAGAATGAAAATGAACTTGTGGGGGGATTTTCTCCTTTTCTTGACAGAGTGGGAAGCATACCTGAAGTCAAAGAAAATGTGCCTCATGATGATGAAGAAATGGAAGAAGTGCCTCACTTATCCCTTCCTGAGGGTACTGAGGAATAAAATGTGCCTCATATTGATGTAGAAATTCCTCATTCATCCTTCTCTATGGACATAGGGGATACAAAATCTAGTTAGAGAAGCGAGGAATTAGAAAATTTAAAAGAAAAATTTGTGGAATTGAAAACCAGGCTATAGGATGATGAAGTACAAATTAGCTAGCAAAAAGAAGAGATTTAGGTGCAAGCTGTCGTTGTAAATAAAAGAGACCATGAAATTACAAAATTGACAGCACAAATGGAGGAAAAAGATAGGATCATTGAATAGCTATAGTACCAGATTTGGCAATGGAATTAGGAAGATAAACAACACAAGGTTGCTATGTCTGATAAAGACAAGCATATTCAATATTTTAAAAACAATTTTATTCAACTATTTAGTTCCTTTGAAGAAGAGAAGAATAGATAGGAAATTGAATTAAACGCTTCTATGAGTAAGATTGTAGAATTAGAGCAAGATCTGCAAGAGAGTGACACCAAACAAATTATGGAATCAAAGGAGACACAAACTGAACCTATTATTATAGAATGGTTCTAGGTATGCATCCCTCCAATATTAATGAAATGGATAGATCATTTCTATCTTTTAAAGGATGTGGAATTAGAGAATAATAGGCTGAAGAGGGAATTGGTAATGTTAAGAGAATATTTTCATCAAGCATATAGGGGTAAACAAGATGCTTGTGAAATTGAACTATTATTAGCCTGTAGAATACCATCTAGGTTGTACTCCATGTTTCTTAATGAAAAACTTTTAAGATGGAAATTACAAATAATTTTCCAAAACTATCCACATGATCCTAATGACAAGAAATTTTTAAATAAATTTTTTTAGTCACTCCCTAAATAACAAGATTTGTTATGTGAGTTCTTTGTTCATAATTTTCTCCTAGAAAAATATACAGATTTCTTTTTTAATTTCTTTATGGGAGAAGTAGAATTGGGATCAATCCTATCTACAATGAGAAAGTAGTTGCACTGGAAAGATAAATCTAGAGAATATGCACATCTAGAAAGGACTGTGGGATTGCAAATGAGATATCCTCATAGGAATCCCTTCTTTTTCAAGGCACAATTTTTGGGTGTCTAACTTAAAAAGGAAGTATAGGGAAAGTATAATAACAACCTTTGAATGTGCTATGATCACTTTCAGGAATAGGGGCCAAAATTATTTGGACCAACTTGGCATGCATGTGAAGAACAATATACCCCTCTTCCTATGTGTCTCAAGAAAAGGGAGATAATCTCACCCTTAACATTAGATGTTCCTATAGAAGAGCAATAGCTTTGGATAAAATCCTAGAAGAATTGAAAATAAATTGGATTGGTATGAGGTAAAAACCTCCTCTCCTTTCACCACCTCCTTTAGAATATACCAATCTAGACCAAAGTGATGACAATTTTTCAAGGTGGAAACAAAGAGTCACTTTTCATTAGGGATTCTTGAGGAACCCAGAGCAGCTAGATACAAAAGTAGATGATTTGTATGATCTTAGTGCCAAGTATGAGGAAATGAATAAGAGGAATCAAGGGTAGGGAACACTGCAAAGAGTAGGAAGACCTGCTCAGGCTTAGGAAGGGGAGGAAATGATGAGGTAAAAATAACCTCATCAATATAATGGACTCAATATGCAAACCTATACCTTTCAACCCAATTTAACTTGTGTAAAACCCTGTCCCGCAACCTAGAGGACGATGCAATACTGTGGAAGCACAACTAATTTTTTTTTAAAGTTAAAACAAAATGAGTAAAGTAACCTACTCTAGCCACATACATCCTCTAGGCTATACAACACGTCTACATGTGAACACCATTACTTATAAAATTTAACCAACCATAACATATGAATATTAAACTCAAGATACAACTTACAACAAAGCATTAAACTATTTTAAGATAAATCTAACACATAGAAATGTATTAAATATATTTCCACATATACAACACCATTAAATTCAATAATGAATAAATTATAAATACTATTACAATTACATCACAAAGGTTCACCTCAATACAAATGAGGTATTACAATTATACATATAGATGTACAATTACAATGAAGAAGGAAAAAAATAACTCTAGAGAACCACAGGAGCTCCTCAAACAAGAAGAGAAACTCAACAGTGTAAGATGCACGCCACCCAACCATCTGGTACCCGTAGGCCCAGCCCCCGTGCTAGGAGATAGTAACAGGTAACCAATACAAACCTATTACCTCTAGACACAAGTAATATACAAGACCACACTGTACCAGTAAATACAAAACAACACTGTACCAGTAAACACAAAACAACACTGTACCAAAAAAAACACAAAACAATACTATACCAAAAAGACACAAAACATAATGTTACATTGCTTCCAGAACCACTGAATCAAATACAACCACTGTATAATACAAATCGACCATTGTCATAAGAGAAGTGTCATCACAAAGGTTGCATTGGTTATCCAAAGGAAATCTTCCTAGGTCCCGGCCCCTCTCTAGAGTTATCCTGGTAACCTCTCACAATTCTGGCCCCACATGCACACCAGTGTGGAATCAGTTATCTTTCAAGAAGACAAGATAATGATATTTCCATTCCAGGCCTTCCCTACTCATCTCAAGTCTCATACTAGCCCTTGAGCCAATGAGCGAGGCTAAATTATCTGATTAAATATTAAGCTACTCCATCCCTAATAAAGGTTATTTAATTTCCACTGATTAATATGACTTTCACACGAGTTATCCTGGGACCCCTTTGTATCCTAGCCTCTGTTGAAAGCCACTCCCCTATCGACAACACAATAACATATTTCACAACCCAAGGGTAGACAGTGCACAAAATACGATAACAAATATCAACTATTTTGCAAAGAACAACACATCTCGTTCGTAGTAACCGGGTGCTCAAATCAAATCACACAACTCGTTCATAGTAATTAGGTGTTCAAACTAATTCACACATCCCTATGGATGTTAAATACTGAAACCCAAAAAAATGTGCACTACTCAAGAAAAATCTTAAAAAGGGCAAACAAAAGATACAATAACCCTCTCACAATTTTACAATATCTGGAAGACTTATAATTTTCTCGACAACAAATATCTCTAATACCTAATACACAATTACAGAAGAATACACAACAATCATAAGCCACTCAAGTAACTAAATAAATGACCATAAGGATTTCCTAAATCTAGTAAATCCACAACGAATTAAACCAACTGCTTAACTTCGAGTTTGACAATTACGCATAATATTCAATTCAAATTGTCCGCAAATGTGAACAGAAAATAATACAACTTAAAATAATCCAGGCACTTAAATAATCTAATATTCAAATTTCTTAAATCCAAACTGAATCAATATCTATTTAAATACAAATCAATTTTCACTTCTAAGTCATTTTATTTTAAGATTTTATTAATCCATGCATTTACATGCTTTTATTAGTATATAAATAATTTTGTTTACAAATCATAAGGAAATTAAAACTAATTGTTAACTCAAATTTCACAAACAAATATAAATAGAAATCTTAATCCTTTTAATAAAATCATCTTATTATAAAACACTTGTGCATTGTATGCATTAATTAACGATATAATATTTCTTTTAAATAAATATATATATATTCTAATTATTATTTTCTAACGTTTATTTAAAAATAGCAAATTGTGCATGTGCATGCACCTATTTAAAAATATATTTAAATATATTTTAAATACTTTAAAATTATATCAAATATTTCTAATATATATTTTTAAACAAATAAATAAATATATAAATGTAAATTAACAATTTTCAGACAACCCTAATCATAAATCTTGTATGTTGCGACTTTAATAACTTTTTTTTTCGGATCTGAGTGTCTCTGAAATTTTTACTTAAGGTGCGCAATCAAGTCATCTAAAACATATAAAAAATGCAGCCGTACCCAGTTCGTAAATTTCGAGTTATGATTAATTTAGTGACGCATTATTTCTATTGTTTTGATTTTTGAATTACCAGAGGTTTCCAATTATTTCAATTTTCCCAAATTTATCAAAAGATTTTATTTTCAATCCTACAGAGGTTTTCTAATTTCTCAAATACTTCCTTTTAAATTTTCTATCGTGTTAAAAATCTTTCTCTACAAAGATCTAAATCTTCAACGGTAATTTATCATTTTCTATAGAAGAATAAATTATGTTTTTACAGGAAGAGGTTTCTAAGGTTTGATTTAAATTCAATAGAGGTTCAATAATTCCACTATAATTTCCTCCTGTATAAATCTATTTCGAATAAACAAATTACAAAGAGGATTTAATTGTTTTCTACAGAGTTTTCATTTTCACGACAATCTTTTAAAAGAAAGAAACAAGAACTTCTACAGTATTTGAAAAATTATTTCCTAAAACATTTCCAATATGCATTATAGTAATAAAATAACTTTTCAATTTCAAATTTCACAAAAAAAGTAAAGAACTTGTTACAGAAGAATGTTGCTTTAAGAAAATGTTGCCGAACTTCTCTATAATTTCAATTGTCAATGTAGCCAAAGCTTTCTTTAATACAATTACCTCCTTCCAGAAGACACAACAAAAAAACACAGCCAAAATGTTGCCGAGCTTCTCTATAATTTCAATTGTCAATGTAGCCAAAACTTTCTTTAATACAATTACCTCCTTCCAGAAGACACAACAAAAAAACACAGCCAAAAATTCTACAGCAAAATAATTCTAAACAATTTTCTCAGAGAGATCCACAATTTCCTCACCAATTTTCCACACACATTCAAATTTTTCCCGTGAAACCACTTTCTTTTCTTTTTTCCTCAAAAAATTTCTCCCATTAATGAATTTTCAATAACTAGATCACAAATTTCTAACTCTCAGTTATCTTAAACAAAATATTTAAAATATCTTTTCCCTCAACAATTTAGATATTTTCCATTCACATGCATTTAAATATAATAATACAATTTACTAATTGCAATCAATTTAAATAATTTTACTTATTTAATTACCATTTATTTTCAATAATAAAATTTATTCAATCAACATAACCAAAATTTATTTATTTATTTATTTATTCTAAAACCATCACAACAATAATTCATTTAATTAAATATTTAAAATTAAATACATATTTAATCTACTAAATTAAATTTACACAAGAATAAAATATATAGAACAACAATGATAAATCTAATACCAAATTCAAACTCACGACACACTGTACTAGGGTAAAGGTATGACTAAGTAACCTGTTACTATCTCCCAATATTACTGTTGAGTAGTGGACACGCTCAGACCTGTGAAACCAGGTGAAGCTAATGTCATGTATCTGCAATCCTATAAACAAGCAAATGTCGCACATGTATACATAAAGTAAATCATACACACCATGAAGAGAGAATCGCAGAAATCGCAGGGCACTCGCAAACGAGTGATGCAATACCGTTCTCTTCACCAATACAGTCCCATCAAGACTGACAAAATTAAAACATCAATAATCAATAAAAGAGCATACATCATTATTAATTCAAATAACAACTATGTTAATGTGAAAGCATGTTATAAATAAATAATCAATCACAACATAACAGAAACACATAACAAAGAAAGCATTGTCGATCAAAAGATCCAAAATGGAGGGGTGTTACAACTTGCCAATTAATTACCTTTAGGATAAATAATTGTTCTCTTTTTATGAATAAGCATGTAAATTTTACTTCTTGAAATTAGTTGAATTAAGCTAACTTATGTTGATTTAATGGTTTATTCCTTAAGCATTTTATAGGTCAACTTCCACTCCCGATTAGGATTCCAGTCAAAAGGGAAATGAATGTAGATCTTAACACCTTTGAAAGCAAGTGAGTGAGCACCAAAATTCCAAGAATCTATGTAGTTGATTCTATGTAGTTTTGTTATTTTTTAGTTTCAAAAAATTTATGGCTCTTGTCAAGCATCTTTAATATTTCATGTCATGGGATTTAAAGTCCATTAGTTATTGACAATTTTTTAAAGACTTTAAATCGGCTGGAAAGTAGGATTTTGTTAGCCACTTTCATATAAAAACATGTAACTATTACAAATGATGAATACATAAAAGTACTGTCATGCTTCCAATATGTCTTTTTGAGAAAAAAACTACTATATGAATAAAAATGAGTTTTCTCACCACACTTTGAATTACTGAGCAATATGAATGAAGTATCCAAGAGATTTCCAATGCATGCGATCTGAGATAGCTGTAGACACACTCGAGAGTTGGCCACTCAAGGGTTATAGATAGATAGATAAGTATTTCACTTTTTCGTTATGTACTTTTCTTGAATAGATAAAAATAAAATTGAAATTCATTTTCATGTGTGTGTCATACTATTAGTGGTAATCTTGTAGGTTGTAGCTAAGTTTGTAGTTTTTGAATTTAGTATACGAATTTCCAAAGCACCTTCCTCCAATTCTTTTTGTTAAATCGATTTATGTTAGTTATTGGATTGTTATTTTTCGTACTAGACAAATGTTTCCTAATTTCATTACAAGTTTTACTTATTCAGCAATTTACACGTTCTTTAGATTAATTATTTCTATGCTTTCTAGCTTAGTGGTGATGTTTTTCAAATTCGCACTTTTCTACTTTTTAGTTTAAATCATTTCTAGCTTTCTAGATAGATGTTTTACTACTTTTAAAGTTTAGAGATCCTTTAGTTTAGAGTTTGATTCATTTTTTTAGTATTTAGGAAACTTGAGAGAGAGATATAGTTGAGATGTCTTCTATTGCATATAGCCTTTAAACACTACCTAGTCGATATAGAAATGTGTTTATTAACTAAAGAGATAGGACCTAATGATAGCCTATTAGTCTCTAAACTTGAAGAAACCACATAGATAGAAGACTTAGAAGATATCCACCAAAGAGGAAAAATATTCAATGGGTTCCATAAGCAAGCCACACCCCAACATTACCATGAGCCCCAATACAATGGCATTCACCCCGCCTCCACAACTTTGGAAACAAACCAACCATACTCTCAATTGAAAACTTTGCCTCCTATAAAAAAACAACACCAAGAGAGTGAATTCTCACCAAATCACGAACAACTTTTGATAGGGTCCACTATTCAAGCCCCTTACATTCTAGGAGAGGATGATCATTTTGGATGGTTAGAAATATGAGAGTCTAGAGTCTTGATAGATCCTAACTCCACCAAAGTATCTCCCATCATCTTAATTTTCTCTAAATCATTCTTTCTCCCAACCTTGGAAGGCTTCTCAATAACCCCTTTTTTTGGTATTTTGAAGAATCCCCAAAGAAGGAGAAGCCTTGCCTCCTTTTACCGAATCATACCCCACTTTCATGAATAGATCAGATAACTCTTCCCCCCCATCTTTGTATTTGCAAGAGTCTCTGACCTCCTAGAAACCATCAAACTAAGATCTGTGTCCATTTGCAAATCACCAACCCCCTGTGAAGTTTGAGTGTTATCTGGAATAATGCCCTCCTGAACCTCTTCCAAAACACCCTGATCCATAACCATCATACCCAGATTCACCTCCTACTGACTAAGATCATTTAGAACTTCAAATCTATTGAAGGTATCACCTTCCTGACGCTCCTTAAAAGTCCTCTTTTGACGCTCCTTAAAAGTCCTCTTTTGACCATGGTCCCTATTACAAGCCTTAACAAAAATAAAATCCTCCCCACCTGCAATCTCACTAAGAATATGAGCCTTTCCTTTATCATCCATAGGTGGGTTGTGAGGAGGCTGAGAAGTATAAGACTCAATAAATTTAGACCTTGAGCATCTTCGCTCTACAAATGGCCATATTCATGACACAGTCTGCACCGAAAGGGAAATGTCTCATAGTCTAGTTGTTGCACCCATGAATAAGAACCCACATGAATTTCCAAAGAATATAGAAGAGGGTTACTTAAATCAATCTCAACACAAATACGAGCAAATTTCATTACCTTTCTATCTTGGGTTTGTTGAGAAGGATCCACAGCTTTCCCCAAAAGTGAAGCCACATTATGCAAGATGTCATTGTGCCAACATTCAACTAGAAACTTAGGGAGATGCACCCACACTAGAACCCAATTCAAGAGATCCTCTGAAGGATTAAAACCTTCATGTCAAGGTTTAATAAATAAACCAATTTGGTTGTGGAAGTAAGGAACCTGCATGTCATGTAGTTGAAAAACACCATGAAGTAACTATTCGCCAACAACATTATTTCTAGCTCCCCCTTCGGAGCCCAATTCCATTGAGCCCACATCTCCAAAAATTGAAGAGAAACCCTCAATCCCATGAATTTTCAAAGAAAAGCATGATTTGATAAATATTTGATGTCCTCTGTAAGTGATTATGGTTGTATTACCAGCACTAGCCTATCCTTGGTATGCTCTAGGCCTCCATTTATCTTGGTAATTCAAGAACCACCCCTCAGCACAAATCCTCCATTACTCGAATCATTTAAGAATAAATTATTATCAAAAACCCTTGTTGAATGATTTGGAGAAGAAACTCCAAATGCAACATGAAAATCCATTGAAGATTTGACCCTTGATACCTCCCCCTGAGCCATAGCCAAGAGAGAAAAAAACCTTTATACCTCCACCAATCAACTAAAAACTGAAAGCAACACCCAATCCAAAGGGGTGCAACTCCACACACCACAAACCAAAGAATCAAGAGCTGAGCACAAGAAAAACCCTAGGTGGCTAATGAAACAAAATAGTCCCAAACAAGTTTCAGCAACAAAAGAAACACAACTAGCAAGGAAATGAAACAACCCCCAACACCAAAAAGCACCCCCCCATCGAGCACACCAAACCCACTCCAAAATGCAACTACTTCCACACATGCATGTAAAAACAATGGCATGAAACCCAAGACCTCATAGGGTGTGGGCCACCATGCCCACACCATAGACTTCACCTTTGCATAGCATCGTTCCGAGTTTCCCATCTAAGACATAATTCTCATAACCAAGAACCTTATTTTCCAATCCCATGGAATTTTAGTTGTTTCATTGAATTTTCCCTAATTTTTAGTAGTGTTTGTTTAGTAATCAATGTTTAAAAATAGATTTATGACTATTATAAATTCATGTAAGGGGATATCCTATTAAGTTGTGTTTGTGTTGAGATAAACAATCATTTTATATTATAATAAAGGCATAAATAAGGATGTTTCACTATATAAAATTATAAATTTCTTTAAAGCATTTATAATATTTTTTAATATTATTTGGGGTGGGTCAATTAAAACCAATAAAATCCAAGTAGTTTAGATCATTGTAACACAACATAAGCCTTTGAAAAAATAATTCAATGAGAAATGAACACAAAGTTTTTGAGACCTTCAAATTTTAAATAAATAGCCAATGAGATTCAAACTCAACTCAATGTAGTATTAATCCTAATACAACCATTAATCCTAATACAACCATGCAATCAATGCCAAAAAACCAAAATGAACTCCAAAAATAAAACTTAAAACAATTGGGTAAGCCCACAATAATGGATCCCAAACTTGGTACACAAAATTTTTTAAAGCGGGGGGGATTTTTTTTAGCTACCTTCGTTCAAAGATGTTTATTTGAACAAAGGACCTTCACTCAAATATCCTTATGTAGAGACCTTTTATCAAAGGTTAACCTTCGAGAAAACATCCTCTTAATTTGAAGGCCTTCGCACATAAAAAAAAAAAAAACCTTCGAATGAAGGTAACCTTTGCTCGAAGGTATTATTTTATTATTTTTTAAAGTTATATGAATCAACATCTTTGATTGTCAATTCATTTTCCATCTCCAAATTTATCTAAGAAAAATTGTAGTAGATGTTGATCCCAAGTTGAACACCATCAACCTATTGGCTTCATACTCACCTTTTTCCTTCTACAAACTATAATCTTCTATTCAAGGCCTTCTTGCACCTTCTACAACCATCACTATTTGCTTAGATATAGAGGAGACTATTCAAAGAGTAGGGTTGGAGTGAAGAACGACAAGGTGGCATTTGAGTGAAGGCCAGTACAACCAATAGGTGCTCTACAATTTCCCCCCTTACAATGTGATTTCCTTTGCAATTTCTCATGAAATTATGAAATTCATGGACAAATTAAATTCATGGACAAATTGTGATTATTTCAACATTATTAATTTTTTTGTGAATTCTTCAAATTTGTAAATTGAAACCTTGAAATTTACAAACTAGATAAAATTAAAACCCTAAAATTTATAAGCCAGGTTAAATTGAAACCCTAAAATCTTAAAATAATGCAACTTGGAAGTTCCATTGGCACAAATAGATTATTTTATGAAAAATAGTGTAGACACAAACTTGCATATAGATTTATTATGTCAAATAGTGTAGACACAACATAAATAGATTCAAATTTCAACTTGAGACTTTTTCTCATTTAGGAAGGTATGTAGTATCCTAATCCATGCTCTATTCCCATTCTAGTTTTCATGCTCTAATAATATTCCTCACCATCATAGTTTACATCTAAATCTATCCATGACCAAGATTCCTCCTACTCCTCCTTACATAAGAGGGTTAATGTTTTCCATCCATCTAATGATGCATTCAATCATGACACATGTTATGCATAAATAGAATATTAAATAATTTCAACAAATCATTTCTCTTTAGGAGTGGGTAAGTGCAAAAATATGGGGGAATAGAAAGGTGTCTTAAGTGGCCAACTTTTTTTTGAAATCGGGAAAGATTGACCTTGGATGAGAAATTGAAGATAGTTGCACTCAAAATTTTAACATGCAACAAAAACAAGAGTCATAGTGCTTTGAATCTACTTTCAAAATTACTAATTTATTTTTAAATAATAGATATTAGGGGGTTCAAAAATGGGGGCCACACAAATTGGTCATATTTTTTTATAAAAAAATATAACATAGCATTTGGTGTGGCCCCCCTAAAATGTTTACTTTTTTTTAATATTTCAAAAATTACTTTAGTGAGAAATTAGCTAACACCATGTAGTTTATGATCAATTATTTCTACTAATTTTTTAATGAATATATGATTTTTTTACTAATTTTCAAAGTCTAAACACATTCTGAAAAATAAAAAATTGAGTGTGTTCCCCATAAATTTTTTGAAAATTGATCGAAAATCAATTTTTTTAATATGTGGAGAATGGATTCTAGTTTCTAAAAATGTAATTTATTTTAAGTTTTGATAAATGGTTAAAAAATGAATTCAAAAATACCACACATTGGGTTTTGACAAAAAGAATGGATACACTAACAAAAGAAATTAAAGATGAAAACCTCAACATACTCAAAACATGACAAAAATTACATGGTTAGATAGGTAAGAGAGAGCTTAACATTATCATGGTATTTTTTGAAATGACATTGAAACACGTACAAGCTTGCTAGGGAGCACACTCGAGATTATGTCATTTTTTTTACTATTTGTAAAAAGATATCTTTGGACATTGAAAATTCACTCCAAACCTTTGGGTTGGAAGCCCAATGCAAATATTTTACTTTGAATTTTTTTCTTTCTCTTTCTCTTTATCCTTCTCTTTCAATGAAACTATATACATGAAATAAACATTTAAGTTGACATTTATAAATGGACATTTAATTTCTTATACATTTATATATGGACATTTACTTTCTTATACTTTAAGTTATATTTCATGTATATAGTTTCAAGATGTTTGAGAATGGTTTCAGATATCTCGGAGTTATAATACAAATTCTAGTTTTTGGAAGGTCTTATAATTTTTCAAACTTAGTAAAATTTCAATAATCAACGGGTCAAACTTTAATAATTAGTAGGCTTCCATCATCTTTGTCTCTCTCTCCCTATTTCCATCCCTTTCTCTACCTCTCTCCCTTAAGCTTAAGATCTACATCTTTGTCCCCTCTCTCTCTCTCTCTCCCCTTCCCTCTC
>VDFB02362765.1:0-44416 GCA_007258455.2 Sequoia sempervirens | reverse complement strand
TATCTAATTAAATAAATTAATTAGATACACATGAGTTTCAATTCTTGGAAAGAAAGCAGAAGATCTTTTTAGATTTCCATTAATTAAATAAATTTTAGATTTTATTTAATTAACATTGAATTTATGATTTCATTAATTAAATAATATAAATTATTTAATTAACATTAGAGGAATGGATAGATTATGAATATGAATTTAATTAAATAAATGATGACATGGGTACCTAGGGCAAAGCATGCTACAAGATGCCTAAATGATGTAACACCGAGACAGGTGTTGTAAGAGGACATTTTTGAGTGTCTACATTTTGCCCCTCTTTGAGATGATGTTCGAGATGATGCAATTTGTGTCGAGTAACATCATTTGAAAGAAACTAAGGTATGGATAGAGGAAAATGGATAATGATATCAGAATATGATGATGCCCCCTCAAGAGGATAGGCAGGTTGGAAAAACACGGGTAGGCTCTCGAAATGAAAGGGATGGGTCAAGAACTAAAGATGAAGGAATGGATAGAGGAAGTGAAAGATGCATTATGCTGCAATGAAAGTGAGCAACCATGATGTTTTATTTAGCACTAGACCTTATGCACCAAGGTATAAGGACCAAGGTGACGATTTGTCTCATGCCCCAGCGTAATACAACCTTGTCTAGATGCATGAGGAAGTAAACTTAGAGCATTAAATTCCTAATGCACAAAAGGTATGATAGGACCTTAAATACAAAGGATAGTACAAAAAGCTACTCCAACATGCACAAGATATGAATATTAGCTAGAATGATATGGATTTGATAAAAATGCAAGATAAAATGATAACACACACAAGCAAGCAAGCAAGCATGCACAAATGATACAAAAGAAAACAAGGTATTGTCCCTATCAAGCTGTAAACTGTTGATTGATGGATTGGTTGATGATGATAGTGTTGTCATTGCGGGGAGTGACATATCCCTAGATCAACACAAGGATGATTGATAATTGACTGATTGGGTTTACGACAAGATCAGGATCAAGACCAAAGGGTGTGATTAGATAATTTGAAAATATTGATCAACTTGATTGGTATGGATTAAGGACTGACTTGCATTTGAATTATTGCTTGGATTTTTGTTGGCTATTTGATTTTTTTGGATTTTTGAAATGTTTTGATTTTTTTTTTTTTTGGAATTTTGGAATGTTTTGATTTTTTTGACTTTGGCTGCTCTTTTGGATTTGTTTTGGACTCTTTCAAAATGTTTTGATTTTTTGGACTTTGAATGTTTTGATTTTTTTTTGGAATCTTTAACATTTCTGACTTTTGGACTTTGAAATTTTAAGCTTTTGACTTTTTTTTTTGAATTGAAATATTTAGGGCCAAAGATGAAAATTGCTGTGCTAGGATAAATTCACTGACAAGGAAAACAAGTCTAGTGCAAGGGTGGGTGATGGGATAAGGGATAAAAGGATCATGATAGATAAATGGATGGTTGGTAAGAGAGCAGGATGTGAGCTCCAAAGACTATTTCGCATAGGAATAACATGCCCCATTTTAGGTACAAGACTTAGGATTTTTCTAGACAAAATGTATGACAATGAGATAATGATATGCTTGTTTTAGATAGATGAGGTATGTCAAGAGATACTCAAAGTATGTTTCAACCTTTGCCCCTATATCTTCACCAAGATCAAAAGAAGGCAGTCTTGTTTGTTCTAACAATAGGGTATGTATAAATGGGAATTCACATGATGCATACAAAATATTTCTGCAGACAAACATACAATGAAACATAGGTTGGATAGATAAGACATTGTGCCCCCAAGTGTAAGTGACATAGAAGATCAACCTACGCATGATGCCTGTTTGCCAGGTTTTCATCATGGTACTTATCCAAGGCACCTGTTTACTAGGTTTTCATCGTTGGACAAAGGGATTTCTCTTTACTCTTTTTGTTTTATTCTTTCTTTTATTATTTTTGACTTTTTGACTTTTTGACTTTTGGATAGGAGGGACTTAAGTGTCTAGTTGCATGAAAGGTGATAGTCCCACTAGGGATGGATGTCATTGCATGGACCATGTCAAATGTCATGATGCTCATAGATGTTGGTAAGGGATGACATGAAAGGGAGATGGAGTAGATAGATGATGGATTATGATGTGGATTATGGAGGACAATAATGGATTATGATACAAATTATGTAGGGAAGATGATAGGTATTAAATGGGACTTATGGAAAAGATGAATGGGGAGGCTTAGCCAAAAGCATGGACCATAGGGAAGATGATGCGAGGATATGTAGGATAAATGAGTGAAGGTGGGGAAGAAGGAGTATGTGGAATTTATGCAGCCGGTAAGAACCATGACCAATGGTTGCACACATTGTGATAAACGCTGAAGCTTTGATGTGGATGGGGTGTAGGAAATAAACAGATGTTTATTTAGAGACGGTGATTTAAAAAGTCTTTTAGGTAAACTACACATAGATCTACATTTGAATGATTTCTTGCTGAATGTGGATGGAATATGATATTTTTGAATGGAATGTGCATTTTGGATGGGAGGGGATGGTTGGTATTTTTGTGATGTGGATGCCTCGGTTGACTTGATTTCTTTTTGCTTAGGTACCCAAACCATTTTAGTTTTGGCCTTTACTTTTGG
Organism: Sequoia sempervirens; assembly: GCA_007258455.2. Lineage (NCBI taxonomy): Eukaryota > Viridiplantae > Streptophyta > Pinopsida > Cupressales > Cupressaceae > Sequoia > Sequoia sempervirens. The sequence goes on along the minus strand of VDFB02362765.1, from coordinate 41,780 downwards.
AGGTATGGGCTTATGTAGCCTTTTAGATGTACTTGGCTTTGATATTTTTCAATTGTATGCTAAGGCATTAGGACCATTAGAATTTTTGACTTTATGTGTAGAGGCATCCAAATTTTTATTTTGGAATCCCTTAGGTTTGGTGGAATGAGTGGAAGCTTTATGTTTAGACAATGTGTGCATTGATTGGTCATGATTAAGATGTTTAGAGAATTTATGGATAAATGGATACAAGGATTGAATGGTAGGGATATTAGGTGTTGGGAGTAATGGTGGTAAAGTGGATGGAGGGAAGTGTATGGTCACATGATTTTGACATTTGTAGGATGACGGTGGTGGAATGGCAACATATGTTTTAGGCATATGATAGGCTTTATGATGGAAAGTGGACGTAGGATGCATGGAGGAAATACCAACATCTTGAGATTGGTGTCCTTGAGGTGTATGTCCAAGGCCATAAGAGCATGGAGGGACTTTGACATGGATGGGCTCCAAAATATCTTGTTCATGAAGGCCTAAACCTTTACCTTGGTGGTTCATATTTTGGAGTGTGCAATGGACAATAGGACTAGATGTAGGTGAAACACTAGACATGATTTCCTTATTGGATGGAGAAGATAATTGTTGTTGTTGTTCGAAGGAGGAACATTCATGAATGAGGGTAGAAAGACCAATAGGAGATGATGGAGGACTGGGGGTCGATAGTGGGTGACATGGGATCATTGGGATCTTCATTAGCATTGTGTTCACTTAGATCCAAGGTATTTGTTTGATCTTCTATGTGTGCTTGGGAGGCACTTGTCTCATCAAGGGAAGTGAATGTTGATGGATCATGGATAGGACTAGGTGGGGGTGAATTTGGAATATCTTTCTCATGGATGGGTATAGGATCAAGTTGCTCTTGGATAGGCTCTTCATCATTATGGATATCATCTTGATCATAAAAATAATATAGATTATAGATGGGTTGGATGAAAATGATTTGATCTTGACTAGGACTAGGGCTTGATGCTTCCACATGCTTGGGAGTAGAATCTTGAAATAACTCTTGTGTTTCTTGAATGGAAGTGGAAGGGGATTTCTCATGGAGAGACTTGACATGTTCTTGATGGTCAACATAGGAGCATGAAAGAGGGTGACTTGGGCTTATGAAGGGAGACTCTTGAATTGGCTCAAGGGGTTGTGGATGACATGGTTGAATTGAAGGACTTGGCATGATGTTTGAGGACTCTTTTGTATGTTCAAGTATATGTGTTGAATGACATGGAGACAATTGATTCCTTGCTTGTAGCCCTTGGGTCACATCCTTTATAGGTGGATGGGTGGATTTAGATAATTCCATTAATTTATTTTTTAAATATCTAAATGTAGGGCATTGATTTGACGTTGGATTAGATGATGGTGGGGGTAATGAATATTTTGATTGGTTAGAAGGTAAAGAGGCCAATGAATTAGGAATCAGACATGGTGGCTTATGGATAGGCATTTGATTGGATGGTGGTAAGGGTGCATGAACTAGATTGGTGTTCCCCTTGTCAAAGGTGGCATTAAGACTTAAAGGCGCTTGATTTTGTTGCCAAGGTGGACTTGGGATCCTATGTTCTTGTTGTGATATGGGTGGACATGTTGATGTGGCATTGTCATGATAGGTAGATGTGTTAGGTTGGCATGATGATGAAGGTGACACATAGGATTGTGGTTGAATGTGTTGAGGTTGAAATGGTGTTTGGACTTGTGATATGATTTTTTTTTGTAATGATGATTAAGGGGTTGTATAGGATAATGATTGTTGAGAGGTGGATTGGTATGGATAAGGGTTGACATTAGAAGACATGTGATAGGTTGATGAAGGGGTAACATGATACATGGATGAATGAGGTTGATATGATGATATAGGTGACACATATGATTGATGTGAAATTTGTTGATGTGATGATTGGACTTGATGATATGCTTGTTGGATTTGACAAGTGGCCATGAGGTATTGGATTTGAGATATGAGTTGTTGCATTTGAGGTGATTGGTTGGTTTGAAGTTTTTGGATCATGTCATGGAATCTATGAGTGATTTGTTGGGGTAAAGGTGCTTGACTTGTTTTAGCCACGTGAAGCATGTGAACAAGCTCTTGTGCTACATCTTCCGATGTTTTCATGGTGTAAAATGATGTTGATTGGATTAAAGAAATGATGATGTTTAGGATATGATGTGGAATTACAAGATTGACATTTGATTTGGATGATGTGGCGAGTGTTTATTGTAAGTTTGACCTGGGCACTATGAAACACAATATTTCATATGTAAATGCATGAACACACACCAAACACAATGAAAAATTTGTCTTTGAAGATTAAATGTTATGATTAAGCAAACACTTGAATACAGAACAACAAGCCCTATGACCAGTCAAGTGGGGTATGGCCAATTAGGTCTCAAGCTAGTTTGCACTAGGTTGACTAAGGGATTATTTGAAAGCAAAATCTTGCCAATAAGCCGGGAGAAAGGGGTAACCCACCTTTCACCTTCACTTCCCAAAGGTATAAAGTTCTTTGGGGCTTAGCTCAGAGTGACAAGATTTCAACTCCCAAACGAGCGTGTCTTTGGATTCACACTCTATTGAGGTCGTCCCTTGGAGGGGTGTGTGCTCCAAGCAGGCCTCCTATGAAGGGTATGACAAAATCAAACCAAGTGAGGTGTTTTGGAGAAAACACACACTTGATTCACACTCGCAAAGATTAATTTCCATTAGAAATGAAATGTGTGTAAAACAGTTCAAGCACTTGTTCTTTTTAGATCCCAAATCAAATGTGTAGGAAGACAATGGTTAATTTTAGATCTAATTTTGATATGTGATTGAAGACAATATTCGTTTTAAGGGCCCAAATCCAAATGTGTTTGCAATCAATGATTGATTTTATGCCCTAAATTGAAATGTGTGACAAGCAATGATCAATGAGAAATGAATGATTAGAATGTATGCACCTAATTATTTTCGCTTTCCAAGTTGATGTTGTGACTGATCCCAACGCTTTTCCCGCTCCTAGATACCCTGAAAGTCACCAAGACAAGAAAAAAAAACACAAACTTGCAAGCCAATGTGAGGTTAGGTCAAAAACATACAATATGTTAAAAATCAAAAATTAAAAATCTAGATTACTTTAAAAAGTTAAAAATCTAAATTAAATGAGAAATCTAAATTACAAATCTAAAAATCTAATTAAAAATCTAAAAAATCTAATTAAAATATAAAAGAAAAAGAAAAAATCTAACTAAATGCTAATTTAAAATTCTAAAAATCTATAAAAATCTAACTAAAGCCTAATTAAAAAAAAATCCAAAAAATCTAAAAAAAAAATCTAACTTAAAGCCTAATTTAAAATAAAATCTAATAAATTCAATTAAAATCTAAAAAATTCATTTAAATTTAATTAAAAAATCTAAAAAGCCAAATTCAATTAAAAAATCTACCCACTAAATTAGAAAAACTAAAAAAAAATTTAAATCTAAATTCATCTCTAACTCTAAATTAATGTAAATTAAATTAATCTAAATTAGTAAATCTAAAATTAATGAAAACTAAAATGAATGAAAACTAAAATGAATGGAAACGAAAGCTAAAGGAAACTAGTGAAAGCTAAAAAATGTAATAAAGCTAATGCTTTTAAGAAGAATGTCTAAAGTTGTGTTGCCTCATGGAATGCATTCATTGTAGTTCCCATAAAAACGGGAGTGTTGAATCGCCTTAGAACCAGAAAATAAGACTTTGACGTGTCTCTTCCAAGCAACACAACTCCTTGCTTGTTGTATAAAGAATCCCAACAACAACCGTTCCACTATGATGCCCACGCCCTACACTGGCAATGAAGAGACCTGCAGACAAGGCCAGATACTTTGACTCGAATGTAAGGAATATTCCACGCCCATGCAGAAAGAGCCGATCAAAGATGCAAATCTTAATTTATTTTGATGGGACAGATAACAAGTACACAGATGGAAGCATAGAGGATGCCAAAAACTATGAAGTATAAATGTAGGGTATCGCCAATAAGGTCTTCGGTGTCATTATACTCAGAGCAAAGTTTTAAAGCGTTTATAGATTTAATACGAGAGAGTAAAGTACAAAAGATTGAATTAAATGAAGAAAATTCATTTGATGAATGCAACCCGACAGTTGATAAGACAACATGGTAGTACCTATAGTTTACCCTTACAAAGAAACATAGCAACCATGAATTTATACCTATCAACAAGAGATCCGCTATGAATTAACGCACCCAACGCCTCAGAAAATTAATGAAGGCGTAGGCTACAATGCATCGGATGGAGGAATGGGTTGGACCCACCAAGATGTGAAGATCTCTATGAATCGCTAGGAAATAATAATAAACGGATTTGAAATAAAAATCTATAAAGAATCCAGCTAAGAATGTGATGTAAATGTAGATTCGACAGAGACAAGCGAGCCAAAATATGCACGGGCCAAAAATGAATAAAATGTCGATGATTGTGAATGATATTACCAAGTCATCGAGCCTTCTTGGTAGGTGATCAAAAATATTTGATCGGGTCTTCAATGCTTACACTTTTTCTTGAAACAGATATACTTTGTAAGGCAAGCTGCGAATAGGGTTTGGAGAATGGCGTTGGAGTTTGAGGAAGATGGCCTAAAAATGGGCAGTGATTGGAGACTGAGGTTTGATGAAGGAAAGACTTAGGGTTTGAATGGAGAGAGGTGACGGATCAAAGGACGTAAAATGGTAGTGACTAGGCCTATGAGAAGTGGCAGGACTGCATAGAGAGTGGTGTTAGGGTTGTTGGGCTGAGCCTTTGGTGGTGGCGATGCTGGGTATGAGGGAAGCATTGACAAGGGGACTTAATTATAAATTTAGCAAGGTAATAATGCTTGGTACAAAGGTAGAATTTAGAATATGGATAGCGATGCCAACAACCATGGATCTTACACAGAGGTCGATGGAGTTTTAATATGCAATCAACCAGCAAAAACCTATAAAATCCACCTGTAAAACTTGACACATGAGTGTTAGAACATGCAATTTTTTGTAACAACAAAACCTGCATTAACTAATGATTAGATCTCTAAAGCATGTTCACGTCGGGTTCACCAAATGTAGATAGGGAAAAATCAGATTTAGAGTTGAAAACAACAAACTAATTAGATCCTATCAAGCACAACAATGGAGTACAAAAACAACACAAAAAATCACAATAAGTAGCTGCACAAAATGCAAACTGATCTCCTCGCGGCTAACTCGATTTATCTCCATTGGTTTCCTTCCACCTACATGAATGCGAGATTTTACAGTTGATAATGGAGGAATGTTGAGTGCTCATTCCTCAAAGATAACGGTAATTTGATGATGAAAATGACAAATGGAGAGAATGATAGATAGAGATGGAAGATTGATTTTGATAGAGTCTAGATGCTAGACGAATCAACCTCCTAAATGTATTGTGAGAGGTCCTATTTATAGAGCCGTAATGTTGACGAAGATAAGATTTGACAAGATTCAATAAGGATTTGATTTTTGACAAAAGAGGAAATACAACGAGATGAGATAAGATGTCAAAAAAGATAGAAAGATTTCATTTCCTGTTTTAAAGGAAATAAATCTTGAAAAAGACGAGAAGGATAATTGATGAATTATCTAATTAAATAAATTAATTAGATACACATGAGTTTCAATTTTGGAAAGAAAGCGAGAAGATCTTTTTAGGATTTTATTAATTAAATAAATTTTAGATTTATTTAGTTAACATTGAATTTATGATTTCATTAATTAAATAATATCACTATCTAATTAACATTAGAGGAATGGATAGATTATGAATATGAATTTAATTAAATAAATAAAATTTATTTAATTAAATAAATGATGACATGGGTACCTAGGGAAAAGCATGCTACAAGATGCCTAAATGATGTAACGTTGAGACAGGTGTTGTAAGAGGACATTTTTGGGTGTCTACACCTACCACTATGTTAAACCACCGTGAGGGCTGATTTAATCATTGGGTGACAGAGTTGTGAGATAGTGATCTGCCAGCCTTCAAGCAAGAATCAGACCTTTGAAGCTTCCAACAACTGCTGAGACCCAGCCAAGATGTGGACCGACATAACGGCCGCTTAGTGGTTTAAGATCCATCAGGTTTCTCCACCAAAGGCAAGGCCTGTATGGTAGACTAAAGGCTAGCCCCCTAGGTGCTAATGTTTTCCTCCTTAGTGTTCGAAGTTCCTATTTAGCATTGAAGGTGCCTAAAAGCAGGTCTTCTTTTTTTCAATTTTGCATAATTTTTCGCCAATAAAGGTCGTGATTTGTTGAGATGTCAATGGAAGATGGTCTCTATGAAATCTCGCTGATGTAGGTAGATTTTTCAGATTTTGAATTTTTTCCATCTTTTTTCAGCCAATAGTACAAGTGCATTTATCATTATCTTACGTGAATTTTGCAAACAAAGTTGAAATTAAGTAAAATTTTTTGAAATTGCTTAGAAAATTGCAAGGAATCTGTTTGTAACCTCTATTTTCACTTTTGGAAAGCTATGTTTTTCTGAAAATTGTAAAAATCACCATGTGTTATAAATGGCTTATTTGAGCTTATCGCTTGTAAAAATTGCAAAATTTGTTCATTGTAATTTGTTGGAGGGGTTGCAAAATCAGTTTTAATACATTCTTGGGGTAGCAAAAGGAACAATTTATGTGCCACATTGTCTTCTTTCTTTTGGTATTCATGGCGGATCTAAGGCAAATTGAACCACTTACTCCACACAATTATCATACATGGAAGCTAAAAATGACTCAATTGTTACAATCTAAGGGTCTATAGCCAATGTTAGATGCAGAACAACCTAAATTTACAAGGGATTATGAAAAATTTGTCCATAGATGTAAAATAGATGAAACAAAAAGGCTCATTGGCTTAGATGTATCTGATAATTTTTTGTTTCATATTTCGGAGTGTAAAACACCTAAGAATGTTTGGGATAAACTTGAAGAATTGTATGGAAAATCAAATCAATTTCGAGTCTTGCAACTTCAAGCAGATCTACAATCACTCTCTCTAGATGCATTTCCTTCAAGTCAAGATTTCCTTACACAATTCAAGTTGATTTTGTCACAGTTGAAAGGATGTGGGCAAGATAAATCTAGTGATGAATGTATCTTCTTGATTCTATCTAAGTTAAAGGGCCCTTATCAAGTGTTTTCTTCTACTTTATATTCAACTATGGATGCAATGGGGAAAGATTACAAAATGCCTACATTTGAGTTGTTTTGTGAGCGTCTTACTAGGGAGGAGGCCAAGTTGATTCAATTGGATGCCTTACCTAATCCTAAGAATCATGCTCTCATGGCTCAATCATCCAAGGGTAAAGGAAAGAACAAGAAGAAGCCCAAAGCAGAATCATCTTCAGGTAGAGAGAATCCCTCCAAACCAAAGCCGAAGAACAATCAGAAGTCCACTCAATCTCCTTCTTCTTCTACCTCTGGAGATTCTTCTTCCAAGTCCAAGAAAAAGAAAGGAGATTCTTGTTCATTTTGTGGCAAAATTGGGCATGATGCAACTCATTTCTTTAAGAGATTAGAAGCCTTGGAGGAAGCTATGAAGAAGCACAACATTTCAGTGGCGAAGCCTTCTTCCATGGAAGGGTCAAGCTCTTTTAACACTAGCCATTTATTCAACTTCAAATAGTTGGATTCTCGATTCAGGTGCTTCACATCACATGACCATTTCACATGATCTTATTGATTCCATTGTTCATACTTCTACTTCTTAGATTATAGTTGGGAACTCTTCACATATTCCATTTTTGGGAACATGTTCTATTCAAATGCTAGATGGGTGCATTGAGGATGTTCTTCTTGTTCTTGATATTTCAACAAATCTACTTTCCATATATCAGATTTGTCATTTTGGAGATGGGAAGTAAGTTGAGTTTACTCCACAGAATGTGGCTATTAGACAGTTGCAAGATCTTGAGAAAGTTGTTGCCATGAAGGATAGTTGATCATGAGAACCATTCATCAATTTGATGGATTTGAGTCTTCATCAAATTCTTGTTTTGTTGCTCATGTTGATTCGATGAGCAAGCTTTGGCATGAAAGATTGGGGCACTTGAACTACATATATCTTCAGCAGATGCGAGCACATAACTTAGTGGTTGGTCTTCCAAAGATCACTTGCACAGATGGTGTTTGTCAAGGTTGTGTTCTTGGCAAGAAACATCAAGATCCTTTTCCTAAGGGTCAAGCTACACGTGCAACCACACCCCTTGAGTTGGTCCATAGTGATCTCATGTCATTCCCAACTCCTTTTTTAGGGGCTAAGTATGTACTAACATTCATTGATGATTTTTCCCGCCGGACATGGATCTATTTTTTGAAGCTCAAGAGTGAAGTCCTCACCAACTTTTAAGACCTTCTCAAATTTTTTGAGAAGCAGTTAGGTTTTCATGATATGCTAGATAATGTATTTCATGTCAATCAGGCATTTTAAGATTTTAGCAGTGAGCATGGTATTCTTCGTCAGCACATAGTTCCTTACATTCCTCAACAAAATGGTGATGCCTTTACGCTGTTCACTAAACTCCTGTTCCAACTCAAATGACTCATCCAACATTTTGGGCTGAAGCTATCAATCAGGCTTACCATATTCGAACCGTGATGCCCCACAAGGAAATGCAAGTATCATGCACCTCGAGGAGGCTTGGTCTCATCACAAGCCTAATGTATCCTTCTTTAGAGTATTTGGTAGTGAGGCTTGGGAATCTTATCCAAATGGTCGACGTAAATCCATGGAGAAGAAGAGTAAGTGATACATCTTTGTTGGCTATTGTGAGGAAGTGAAGGAATACAAATTGTTTGATCCTGACACACAAGAGGTTCATTTCTGACATGATGTTCAATTTGTTGAGACCTTCACCTAGTCAGATCCTCCTTCGACTTCTTCTTCATCACAACCTACTCAGTCTTCTTTAGTTGATGATGCTTTTCTACTTGAGGAAGATTTTGATGATGATCTTGATGCACCTCGTCCTCAATTAGCCACTAGTCCATGATGGGCTCAAGTTACTCTTGAGGAGGCTGGTCCTCTTTTTGGTGATCCCACAGACACTCGCCACACTCATTCTTAGACTTTAGGAATTAGTCTTTTGATTCATGCTATTTCAGATGATCCTCATAAGTTTTCAGATGCTTCAGGTATTCCAGAGTGGGATAGTGCTATGGCTAATGAGTATTCTTCTTTGATGAAGAATCATACTTTAGATCTTGTGCCTCTTCCTTAGAAGACACACCAGGATATTCCATCTGACACTGATCATCTGACAGGCCCATCAAGCTCTTTGTGCAAGACCCTTCACTTGTTTGTAGGCTTCGTCGTTCATTGTATGGTCTCAAATAGGCCCCTCAGGCTTGGTATGAGAAGATGGATAGTTTCTTGCTTGCTTCTAGTTACACTTGTTTCCATTATGATCCCACAGTTTATACACAATGACATGGAGATGATCTACTCATACTTGTGCTCTATGTGGATGATTTGATTCTCATAAGGAGTTCTACTTCCATGATTCAAAGTATACAGCGAGCATTGATGGAGCGATTTGATATGATCAACCTTGGTCTTTTTCATTACTTGGTCTTCAGGTTCATTAGAATTCTGAGGGGATCTTCATTTTCCAGTAGAAGTATGCTCTTGATTTGTTATAAGGATTTTGCATGGCTGATTGGAAGCCTATCCCTACTCCATTCTAGTCAGGTGTTGTACTATCTACCAGTTGTACTAATCCTATAGTTAATCCTACCTTGTATCGACAGTTGGTTGGTAGTCTTTTGTACTTGACACATAGTTTTCTTGATATTTATTTTGTGGTTGGAATTGTCTCTCCTTCTCACAGGAGCCTCATCAGAGTCATTGGAAGGCTTCCAAGCATATCTTGAGATACATTCAGGGTAATACACATTTCAACATTCACTACACTTTAGGTGCATCTCAGATTGTGGGCTTCACTGACTCAGATTGGGCTAGTGATGTCAATGATAGGAAGTCTAATTTTGGCTTTTTCTTCTACCTTGGTTCTGGTTCGATTGTATGGTCATGCAAGAAGCAGACTGCTATTGCATTATCATCGACAAAGATTGAGTATCGAGGTGTAGTTTTGGCTAGTTAGGAGGTTTCATGGCTTTGTTAGTTTATGACTGAGTTTGGATTCCCTTCCACTCAGACCACTACTCTTTGGTGTGATAATCAGAGTTCCATTCATATATCTTGCAACCCAATGGAGCATCAGAGTACTAAGCATATTGAGATCCACATGCACTTCATTAGGCAGCTCATCCAGGATGGTGTTCTTAGCTTGGATTATTTTCCTACAGATCAACAGGTTGCAGAAATCTTCACTAAACCTTTGACATCACCTCATTATCTTTAGTTGCGATCAATGCTTGGGGTGAAGGAAGTTGTCCTTGGGGGGTCTTGAGGAGTCCTCCTTCAGTTTTTAGTTTCTTTTCTACTTTTTCTCTTTTTTGGAGAGGATTTTTCTCCCATAGGGTTTTTCTCCTTTTCTTCACTTGTGAGAGTTTTTTTATTTTGTACATGGGTACCTCATTAGGCCTTATTGTCAGGACCCATCTTTTGCATTCTGCATTGGTTTTTTCCTCCCTAAGTTGCACTTAAGGGGTGGTGTTGGTGTGAATAAGTCTTGTACCTACTTTATTCCTTTACTAGGGACTTAGGGGACTTAATTCACATGTTAAGTTTACTTAGGATATTAGTTTTATCTTCTAGAACTCTTATTTGTCTTATCTATACTTCACACTTTCCTAGGTAGTTATGAGTTAGTTGTCTCATGTGATAGGATTAGGACACTTGTCATGATCTTGTCTTATCCTATCTCTCATCCATGCCTTTATAATCAAGGCATCTCTAGCATATTTTGCATTGTATTGTATAGTATTACATTGATCATATTATATCATATTACAATCCTTGTTTGGTGGAATAGCATCTTCCATTGTTGCTTCTCTCTATGTCTTGTGGAGGTTCTTTGGTGTTGCAAATTGAAGATCTTTTGTTGATAAATTCAACACCCAATGGTATGGACAACTACCTGCGGGCTTCCATCCCATCTATGCCATTTTGAATGGCTGACATCCAATGTCTACTTGCGGTTCCTCACTTGAATGTTGTTGAGCAAAATTGAACTTCAGAAATGAAATGATGCCTCCTTCCCTAGCTATGAAACTCACATTTTAGGATGTTTTTTACTGGATTTTGTTTTGCCAACAAAATTTCTAACAATGGAGCTCCTAAACAATTGAGATGCCTCCTGCACCCACAACCCATAGAACCACATGACAAAATTGTTGGGTTACAACTTCCAAAATCTCAAGAATGATCAAGCCCACATGTCAAAATGACTTAACCTCTTGGTAGGCCCCATATCAACTCAAAAACCCTGATGTGGGTGGATCCATGCTGGCTATCATGCTCCATTTGTTGTCTATTTACAACTTCCTCCAAAATGGCTGCAAACCTAGGGAAGTTCGCATCCCTGGGCCCACATTGCCATATCTCCCTTCAGCAAAAGGAAAATAATGATCTAAAAGGAATGTTATGATCCTTGAATGATAAATTACTTGATCTAACATTGATTTGGTAGGCTTTCCTAATGATCCTTGTGTTTTTTCACATGAATATGCTTATTACTCCTTTGCTTGCAGGATATATGGAATCAAGTGCCGGATCTTTGGGGGTGTCCACAGAGAAAGATAAGGGAAATAAAACTTCCAAAGAACCAAGGGGAAAGGAAGATAAAGACCAAATGAAATACAAATATCAGGGAGTGGAGATCAAAACCAAAGCTACCACATAATAGGATATAGTCTCAAACACCAACTTGGTGTACATTGACATTGATGAGTTCTGATAGAGATTCATTTCCAATGCCATTACGAAGAATGAAAAGAGAATTAGGAAAAGTGGATTGGATAAAGCAGCTAGTTTACCATCTTCCCTTCTGGCTCTTGAGTCGGTAATGGCCTGTAGGGAGGCCTACAAAGAAAATACCAAGAGAATTGGCTGACTTATCCTCCAAGTCTATAGGGAAAGCTTTCCACATCCCCACCTTTGATGCAATGGAGGAAACAACCAAAGAATATGCAAAGAGCACATGAAAATTTGACCCTTTGAGATGCAAGAAACTAATTAATCAATATTGGTTGAAAGCAAAGAGGGGTAGTGAAAACAAGGTGCCCCAAGAGCTATTCAGGAGTGCTTTCCATGAGGATTATCATGATTTGATAACATTGTTAAGTAGAGTCATAGGAATTTTGACTACGACTTCCACGAATGAATGTTTCATTTTATAGAAGAAATTATCAGAGGGAAGACTAAGTTCCACTGGGTGGGAATGATTAGCAATTTCTTGCATTAATAGTTTGCAGCAGTTAAGAAAACTTCTTAGTTTTATATGACCTCTTACTTGGTCTACTTGTCGGCTAATCTTGTGCCATATAGAGGTCCATTTGTGGCACAAGGATAGACCCTGGGGAGAGAACTATAGGTCTATGATAGACACCCACAACTTCAATTTATAAATTTCAATAAAGATTACTGCAGGGTGAATGATTCCTTTTTCGAGCACATTATCAGTCTACTTAGAGGATACTTCAAATGGAGAGTCACTCATAGTGCCAATTCCTTCATCCACTGGTTTGGATTCCTCTTTATCCAATTTCCTAAGTTTACCTACATCATAATTGAGGTCTTCTCTAAGAGGACATATAAGCTTCCTCAGTACCGAAATTACTAGTTGGTATTGCTCAAAGTCTCTAGGAAACTACAACATGCATATACTCTTTCGAGTGAGAATCATAGGCTTGGAATTCCCTATCCTATCACATTCGACCAATTAATGTATGTGATAGCCACATACCAATGTGTGGAATACTCTGAGAAAGAGATAAATGAATATAACTTGGAGCTCGACACTACTTGGCCTTAGATGGATTTTTATGGAAAATTAAAGATGGTTGGGAAAGAGTATGCCCATTTACACATTGTTGAAGACTTATGGGAAAACTATAGGGATGATAAAGAGGTGTGCATGAGGCACTATATGCACATGATGACATACTTTTTTAAAATGGTTAACTTGTTCTTGGTACTAGATGAAGTTGTGGAGGAAGAAAACACTATCATAGATGCAAGATTTGATGACGTTGCCAACCTGTCGCTGCCCCTAATTGATTGGGATGAGGAAGAGGTCAATGAACTTGATATTTTAATTAAACCAATAGAGGCTAGGAAAAAGAAATGGATTGATGGGAAAATTTCCTAGTTGAAGCTCCAAGGGGAAACTCTAACCTATGGTGAGCTCGAGAACGAGCTCGAGAGTGAGATTGATAGTGCTACTACTGATGCTCCATCTAGAGAAAATTAAAAATCTCCTTCCACTATTAGGTCAAAGAAGAGGAAAGAAGTATCACAACACCAAATAAAGCATAAGGTATACTCCAAAAAGGAATCAAAGGGTGATCCCTCTTAGAAAACAAAGAAATCAGGCAGATTTATTGAGATGCCCATAATTCAGGAGGACCCACTCCATGAAGGAGAGGAAGCAGAGGCTGAGCAACCAAAATCTCCACCTACTGCCTTTGTTCTTGCTTCCTCCACTACTGCTACTACCATCACTCCTTTTCCAACATCCCAAGTATTGCTTGCTTCTTCTCCACCTGTGGTGGACATCTCAGTTCATCTATCCTCCACCTTGCCAACCACACCCATTATGGTGAGGAATTATTCTTTGGCCACCACTTCTCCACTCTCTTCCTCCTCCATGTATCCATCCACTATAGTTTCATTGGCCTTCGCAACAAAAATTCCTACCCTTACTCTCCCAAAATATTTTTTCAAACATATTCAAAACATACCAATGGAGCTCTCTAGAGTGCTGATGAACCCCACGGTACAAGCTACCCTGGCTTAATTTGTTACTAATCTCCTTGCCCCTCCTCAAACATAACTACCTAAAATGGAGGCAACAATACAAATTTCTAAGGAGCTAGAAAGACAAGAGAGGGAGTTAGTAAAAGAAATGGATGAGTAATTTGATGAATACCATGAGCTTCTTGAGCACCAATACTTAGTCATTGATGAGGTGGTGCATGGAGAAGAGGAAACACAATCCTCGAAGGAAGATGTTGAGGACCCTAGAGAAAAGTACATTGTGGAAACCTTTTACCAAGAACTCGAGGATGAATTGGCCAAGAAAATAAATGATGTTGGAGAGAAAGAGGAGAGACAACCCTTTGATGAAAAGAAAGATATAAATGAATAAATGGAGGTAACCACAAAACCTCCAACCAAGGAACAAAAAGAGATCCCTAATAATAATGAGGAGAAGCCTCCCATAGGGGAAGAAGAAGGAAAAAAGGAGGAAAAGAAAGAAGATAAGCTTGAAGAAGAGGCTGAAGCAAGAATAATCCTAGAAGTAGAACATCACAAAGAGAATGGGAAAGAAGAAGAAGAAAAGTCATCCAAAGGGGAAGATATCCCCAAGGAAAACATAACCATCACTAAGTCACAAAAGGAAATGGCTATATTCATCTATGATTCAAATGAAGAAGAGGAAGACAAGATAGAACAAGAGGTCTCGCGCCATGAGGAGAGAGAGATCTGACATATACAAAGAGAGGAATTTGATCATGAATCACCAAAAGAAGTGTCTTAGATACCTCAATGTTTGGAAAAACAATTGCATAAGAAGGGCCCCATCCTTATGGATCCCAAAGAGAGGCTAGAGGCCATCTTAGCCCAAGCCCAAATAGGAACAAAGAAGGAGAAGAAACCAAGGGTTGGATCCCATACCACAATGGAGGCATCATGATCAAGGACCATGCAGATAGCTACTCTAGTGGGGGAAGGAGGAGTAAACCACAACATCTCCACCATCAACCTAGGAATAACAACCAGGGAGTAGAAAATTGATCATTTCCAGGGATTCATTGCCACCATTATGCATCAAATGAACAAAGATGAATCCTACAAAGACTAATTAAAGGAACAAGTGGAAAATTTAATGGCCTATATACAACAATGGTCCTCTGCTGAGGAACTACCCACCACATTATTAGCCACACCTTTGTTACTTTCTAAAGACCATATCAGCAAGCTTGAAAGGAGGAAGAATTGGACCAGGGTTACTGAAGACTGGTTCTAGTAGGTGGTCTACAATGGAGATATGGGTATTGGTCACACTGTCTAGATGGTAAATACATTTTGAAAGGTGCAAAAGTAGCTCGAAGGCACAAGGAAATTCTTTAATGACTTCTCAGAGATGTATATACTCACATACACTAAGCTCAATGCTACCCTCAAGATGCCCAAGAGAACGTGGGAAAAGGAGTTGTCACTAGTAAAGGATGACCATTGGCTTGTTGAAACATGGAAACTAGGCCTTGATCATAGGAAAGAAATTCTAGAATGGGTGCTCCATGAAGTGGATCTTGACATAGATTGGGTTAAAGAGCATCTAGCAGCCTATGGAGAATATTTGAAGCTAATAACAGACACTAACATGCCTTATGTCAAGTTGGATCCTAAGAAAATAAGGCCATACCTTCATAAAAAAGATGGAGAATGGGGCCACCAATACACTTACGCTAGATTTTATGGATTTTATTGCTCGAGGCTTCACTCAATTAGAACAAGTGATCAAGAACATGCCAAAATGAAACAAGGACTATGACTTGATTACCAACAAATCTAGAAAGGTGAATTTTCAGGTGTTGCAATTTGACACAGTGGAGTGGAGTAAGCTTCAAACGTTGATCGACAAGTTTGTGGAGTATGCTACTATGAAGAAGAATGAAGGAAATCTGGTCATAGATGATGAATTTCTCATAGTATAGTTGCAACAAAGGAAATCAACTAAAGAAAAAAGTGCTAGAGTGCCAAGCACTGGAAGAAAAATTAGGCTAAAGGAAAAAAATTATTTTATATTGTACAATATTAGGGAGAAGTGAAACCCCAATTTTTAGTGAATCTTGGCCACACAATAAGATTAAATCTTGGCCATTCATTTTTATTTTTGAACACTATAAATAGGGGGTCTCCTCTCATTTTCAAGGGAGAGTTGAGTTGTTGTAAAGACATGCTGCTGAAATTCTAATAAAAATTCATTACTTTTGGGTGGATTCTTGAGTTTTATTTCATGTTTTAAGATTATTCTCCTCATAGTTAGTAGATTTGATTAGATTTACTTTGATGTTCTTGTTGGAAACAAGCAACACTGAGAGAGGGGGGTGAATCATTTTTGTGCAAAAATTGTATTTATTATCCTGAACCTTAATCCACTTAAAGCATTCAACCAAAAGATATATGCATAAACAAAAAAAAAACAACAAAAACATAACAAAAGGATTTTTATGTGGAAACCCTATTAGGGGAAAAACCATGGTGGATGGCTAATCCACTATATAATCTGAGTATACCCAAAAAAAAGATTACAAAATGGGAATGCACTTGCATTTAGGCACACTGCCTAGAGCTCACTACTTAGAAAGAAAGGCTCACTACTTTACAATGATTTGGATTAGATCCAAGGGAATGAACTAAAAAAATAGCATCTAAAAATGTTTGATTATAGTTCTATTTAAGCTCAGTAGTCAATCTTCCATCCTTCTGACTGATTTTGTAATTATGCTCTGCTTTGCACAAACTCACACTACAAAAACCTTGATGCACAAGTGAAAACTATGCATAAGTGCTCAATAGCCATTTTGATAATCACAACACACTTCAACACACCTTTCACACACCAAAAAATGATATAACTAATCATTTATATATATCCGCAATAAAAGATTTTGTCGTTGGAAGTCAACTTCAATAAAACTTAAAAATATTAGCAACTGTCAGCTCAAATCTTAAGTAATATCCAATGCGCATCCAAAATCGTCATCCACAACTTAGCTTGGACCCAAAAAATAATGATCAAACACAAAAGTATTCCAATAAACTTTCCTTGAATATCCACAACACATTATATCAACTTAGTCAGCCACATAATACTGATAAACAGAAAGATATCAATTGGATCTCCAAACTTATGCTTAGCTTGGTACAAGGAACTAAGATTTTTGGATAACATAAGAAATATATTGATAAGCCTCCCATGAGATCCACAACTCAAAATACTAACATAAAATCTGCAAGTGAATCAATGATCCCCAAACTATCGGATGCTCTATTCTTCCTAACTATCCTCAATCTTTCTAGAGGTGGGATCAAATGATGACATGTGGATCAGTCACTGACTAGGGTTGCCATAAATGAAAACACCTAAAATCATCTGTAGTGTCTCTTGTGAACAATCTCCCCTTTTGACATTGATGGCAACACTTAGTGAAAAGTGACTTAGTACCACCAAGAACTACATTGCCACTACAAAATTTCAAAAACAAACTACAATGTAACTCCCCCTAAGATGACTTGACATTTATCATTGTTTGTCTCTCTCCCTTTGACATCAATGGAAAAATTGGGGAACCAAAAAAAGATAACAAAATTTCAAAACTGTATAGGCATGATCTGGTAACTTACATAAATTGGAAAATATCTGCAAAATATTTCTTCAACATGCTCAAATTTGTGTCCCATAACCTTTTGAAACTCTCCAGCATTGTTATGTGACCACAAAGTAAATAAGACAAAGTTTTTGCAGTTTCAAGATTTAGTGGGTCACAAGCTGCCATGGCATCTTTGGCCTCTTTTAATGCATTTACCATTATTTCAATCTTCATACTAATTAGTCCTCTGAGTTTGCATGCTCTCCCTATAATTCTCTCATTTTCATATTTCAAACTTCTTATTTTTTCAAGCAAAGATATTACCTGACCATCTTGTTCACCAACATTACCAACTAATGGATCAAAAGCATCAGAAATAGTGACCAACTATTTTGCAATATCCTTCACCTTCTTTTCATTGGCTTCAGTGAATTTAGACAAAAATAAACATGACTTATACACTTTTCCACCTTCAGATAGAGCATCTTGAACATTTCTCATAAAGGTGGGTAACAAAGTTTGATCTTTTGCAATCAGTTCTTTCAATCCACCAAATATTTTTTTCTTAAACTCCATCTGCACTTTAATCATGGCTGATTTTTCAAAAGATTCAAAGTGAGTACCTATAGAATTTATGAGCTTCTTTAGCTCAAAGAAAGAGGAACCAGATGGATTCTTGACCTGAGTAGGCATTAATTTCTGCAAAACTCTAGATGCAAGACTTAGTAATTTTCTATCCACTATGTGAGACTTTGGAATCTTCTCACTGGCCTTTTCTTGTTCAATTGAAGTGACCTTCATCATCTGAATTGGGGAAAAAGTGGATAGATTGATTGAACTTTCATCCAATTCAGGATCAAAATCTTCATGTTATTCCATTAGATATTTCTTCACTTCCTCAGTAGTGTCTCTTGCCTCCACTCTGATTTCTTGAACTTTTTCTTCTTCAACCTTGGGTTCTTCAGAGACTATTCCCAGATTTCCTTTAGGAACTTCAACTTCTTCATTTTGCACCTCCTTCACTTTAGCTAATACCACCTTGGGAACTTCAATTTCCATAGGTATTTCTATATTTTCAACATCAGGAGGAATTTGAAAATCCTTAGCATTTGCATTCACTTCCTCATTTTCCAGAACATTTTCAGTATTTACTTCCTCAACATTAATCTTATTCTTTAACAAAAAGTCTTCCCAAATTTTCTTGTTTTCACTAACAATAGCATCAGTTTCATCGAACATGAGTTTATTCACCCTTGTTTTACTTTTGAAATCCTTCTTGGCATTTTCAAGGAGTGAATTCATCTCCTCAATTGACATTTCTGGACATAGATCTGCAAGAATTCTCTTCCTTGGATTCTCTTCTTCTGTTCTAGCACTTAATCTTCTTAACTCCAAAACATCATACAAACTCTTGGGTAAACCAGAAATGATTTGAACAAGAAATTTATTGAAAATGTTCATATGTTTTATTGTGGATTCTTCAAGAATTCTTTGACCGGATTCATCAAAAGTTTCAAACAATTCACAGAGGGGCTTAAGTTTATCATCCTTAATAACAACATTCTCAACTTCCTCAACTGGCATGCTAGGTTTATCAAAATTTTCCTTCTTCTTTGTTTCTTCTTCTTTACCAAAATATTTTCTCTTGTTTAACTTGACAACTTGAGTTCTGGTAGCCTTCATTTCTTTCACAACTTCTTCTGACTCAGTTTCTTCATCTTTTGAAATGGCTTCATATGTTGTTGTGCTTTTATTCTTCTTCCTTTTATCGGAATCCTTGGCTTGAGTTGGCTTGGCTGCAGGAGTGGACAGGGATGGGGAACTCCTTGTAGATCTAGTGTGGGAAGAAGATGCTCCCGGACTAGCAAACTCTATTTTTTCTTACTCTTTTTCTACTTCAGCCTCATATCTCTTCCTTCTTGCTTCTCTCAAAGCTTCTACTGGTAATCCCATACTTTCTACAAATACTTCTACTTCTTTCCTTACTCTCCTAACTATCACTGGTTTTTTCAATTCCACATGAACCTGCATACTTTTCTCTACATAATTTCCAAACCTCTCTTCTCTTATATCTAGAGTTGAACTCAACAAGTGTTCTACATACATCTTCAAGATGTTCTCCTCTACTTCATATCCCATAGACATGATCCATATTGTTTTGGGATTAGTAGCTTCCATATGACATTGGTCAATATGCACCATGAAGCAAATAGTATCTTTGTACTGTTCCATAATTGAAGTGGGAAATCTTTCTCTTGCATGCATCATATTCTAGAAATTTTTAAAATACCCCCAGAGGACAATATTCTTGGTTTGACAATCACCAATTCCAAACAACATTTTCCTTATCTGAATAGCTACAAGCTCATCATTCTTCCAATGTACTTTTCCAACACCTAGAACCTCATTCATGAAGTAGAAGAACAAACATAACATTAGATTACCATATTTGAAAATATTCTTCTTGTATTTGTTGATTTTACTTAGATTCTCCATCAACTGACTTCTGAGCAACTAACACAAGTCATAATCAACATTTTGTTTTACCATGTCATAAGCTACATAAATGGTTGTATCGGATAAACAATTATCCTGGATAGAGTGGTAGATCTTGTAGCCAATGACCATTGATGTGAATTTCACATCCACTTGAAAAATGTCTTCTATTTTCACTTCCCTTCTATCCCATTGAGCACTTGTTGCATTAGTAACCTTCTCATTCTTCATGGATTTAAAGACTAGAAGTCTACTGGTGGAATTTAGACCTGTGACTGTACATATAACCTCTTTCATAATTTTAAATGGCACATCCAACCACATGAACTTGACATGAACCCTACTTAGAACATATCACACCTATTCATTTTCTTCAAATATGGGAAATTTTCCAAATTGCATGAACTTCTTCTCTTCTAGTGTTTTGAATTCTAGCTTTATAGTAGGATCCTCTCTAATTATATACTAGGAATACAAATTCATAATTTGAGAGATTCCTAATTTTCAATATTGGCATGTATGTAAGCCCTAATATCTTCAGTGTGCAAGATTCCATATGGTATAGATGAAAAAACACCTAAGGGCTCAGTCTCAATAGACTTATAAGGATTCCATTTTAATTTTGGATGGGTTCTATCCTTGACTTCGACTACCAGAGGAGTGGAATGATTTCAAATTCACAAATTCAAAGGATTTTTGATAGATACTTTTTCATTAGATCAAAGTTTGATTGCAGAACCTTCTTGATGCTTGAATATCTCCACAAGTCAACAAAGTTTACTCTAGAGATCTCCAAACTGCTTTCCTCCAAAATGAAAAGTGACAAATGAAGGATAACAATTTTTTTTTAACATTCACACACCTAACCCTTTTGTCACAATAAATGCTTTTACCCTAATTCATCTGGTTACCCTGTTTTCTTGTACTAAGATAGATGATTCTTCTGCATATCTCCAAAACTCTACTATATTGCCTCCAATTGGTTGAACAACATCTGAAAAGCATCAATTCACTTACTGGACTTGTCCACATTCCAGTATCAATTGTTGGTAGGGGTTTTCAAAGATTTTTCTGACAACCCCCCTAGGCTAAAGGCCTAAAACTAATTCCCGAAGGAATTATCAGAAGTAGATTCTGGTGTTGGGATATTTACTTCAACAGAGGGATTCTTCTTTACCCATTTCTTTTGAATTTTCCTCTTGATCACTTCATTAATGAATTTAACTTTTCACTTAACATCCTATTACATGTTTTGTTTTATCGAACCTCTTTTGTTCCAACAGAATTTGGCAGAGTGTCCAAATTTGTTACAGTTGTAGCACACAACACTTCTCTGTTCAGGCCAATTGTTCCACTGATTTTGTCTTGATCTTCATTGGTTAGAAATATGCCCAAATCTATTGCATGCATAACATCTGAAATCTCTATGAAAGTTATTCATTACAACTATGCATTCACCTGACTTATGACCATACTTATAGAGATTAAAGCAGTGACCTGAGAATGATGGTCCACTTGTATTCATCCTGCTCCTACATTGAGAAGCCATATGACCAATTTTTTTGCAAGAAAAATAGTAGCCATTGAATCTTTGAGCATTTGGTTGTCATACAAGATTTATTCTAGCTCCATTCATTTGATTTCCTTTCCTAAATCTCCCTTGTCCGGATTTCTTTTGTCTAGATCAAAAAATTTCTCCTTCTTTTAATTTCTCCTTGTACTAATTTATAGTAGTAAGCTCATTTCTGAGATCATCGAGCTATTTTTCAATTTCTTGCTCATTGTTTTTAGAATGCTCCAGTTCATTGTCCAATCAACTGCATTGTTCAAATTTTTCTTTCAAGGATTGCACAAGATTTTCTTCATTCTTCTTTCTATCTTCAATATCCTTGGTCATTGTCATCATGATACATTCCATCTCACACTTTAGGGAAGCATTTTCTTTGGAAAAAATTTCACATTCTTCTTTTTTCTCCTTCAAGGCATGTCTGAGTTGTTCACCTTCCATGCTTCTATTCTTTTGCTTAACCTGATCACACAATTCCTTTCTTTTCTCCCTTGATTCATTAATTTTGTCTTTCAATGAATGAATGCATTTCTCTGCACTCTCAATATTTTCTTGCAATTCTCGATTCTTAGATTTTGTTTTGTTAAGATCATCCAGGGCCACTATAAGTTGTTTTTGAAGACTACTTGTATCCATTGAAAACAGTTTCCAAGATCTCCCCAATCTGTTAGACTTCTTTTGAGGAACTAGCTATGATACCAATTGTTGGAAACAAGCAACACTAAGAGGGGGGTGAATTAGTGTTGTGCAAAAATTGAATTTATCATTCTAAACCTTAATCTACTTAAAGCATTCAACGAAAAGATATATGCATAAATAGAAAAAAAAACCACAACACCATAACACAAGGATTTTTACATGGAAACCCTATTATGGGAAAAACCACGATGGATGGCCAATCCATAATATAATCTGAGTATAGCCAAAAGAAAGATTACAAAATGGGAATGCACTTGCATTCAAGTATATTGCCTAGAGCTCAATGCTCAGAAAGAAAAGGCTCACTTCCTTACAATGATTTGGATTATATCCAAGAGAATGAATTCAAAGAATAGCATCTAGAAATTCTTGATTATAGTTCCGGTTAAGCTCAGTAGTCGATCTTCCATCCTTCTGACTAATTCTGCCATTCTGCTCTACTTTGCAAAAACTCACACTACAAAAACCTTGATGCACAAGTGAAACTGTGCATAATCACTTAATCACCCTTTTGATAATTGCAACACACTTCAACACACCTTTTGCACACCAAAAATGATATAACTGATCACTTATATATATCTGCAACAAAATATTTTATCGGTACAAGTCAACTTCAATGAAACTTAAAAATATTAGCAATTGTTGGCTCAAATCTTAAGTAATATACAATGCACACCCACAATGGTCGTCTACAACTTAACTTGGACCCAAAACATAATGATTAAACAAAAAAAATTTGAATAAAGATTCCTTGAATATCCGCAACACATTATATCAACTTAGTCGACCACAAAATTTTGATAAATAGAAAGATATCAACTAGATATCCAAACTTACACATAGCTTGGTATGAGGCACTAAGATTTCGTGATAACATAAGAAATATATTGATAAACCTTACATGAGATCCACAACTCAAAATAGTAACAAAAAATATGTGAGTGAATTAATGATCACCAAACTGTCAAATGCTCTATTCTTCCTAACTGTTCTCAATCTGTCTACCGGTGGGATCAAATGATGACATGCAAATCAATCATTGACTAGGTTTTCCATCAATGAGAACACCTGAAAGCATTTGTAGTGTCTCTTGCTAACAATTCTATGTGTTTATCATATTTTAGTAGATTAGTAGATTTTGTTCATTGATATTGAAGAATTCTATTGTGTTGATGCCCTTCCTTGTTCATGTTTTTTGTTGTTTATTGATGATAAATAGCAGTGTAAAGCTAGTCTAAACATGAATTGAATGTTGCACTTAAATGCTATCTTTTATTCATGCTTTATGGTGAACGAATGATTAAAAACCTATAGACCTTAGAAGATTGCACTAGTTTCATGAGACTATTAGCTAATTTGGTTAAGTGGAACTTAGTTTTAGGAAGACTTTCCACTGCATCATCCTCTATTGTCATTATTCATCAGTAGTAGTAGGTATGGAAACTTATTCTCTTCCCTTCCCTTTTGAAATTTCTTAAAATAGTAGTTTACAAAAAGTTTAGGTATCATTGTAAAGCCAAATATAATTATGAAAGTGGAGTCTTAGACTTCTATTTTGAACTTGCAATAATTGCACACCAAATCCAATACCTTAAGAACTCCATTTCAACGAATGATTCCCCTCCAACTTGACTTACATAAGGCTTCCCTATGATTACTGGCAAGATCACATCAAACCACTAAAACATTTCATGCAAGTCATGCCATGACACCCGAGAGACCTTGGGGTAATTTTTTGCAGCTCATTTGTAGGAGTTTTCCTTTAAAGAGAGATGATGCACTTATGAATTGCCTATGTTGAGAAGTGCAAAAACACCCATAAACAAGCCTCAAGTTATATTGTTTGAGTTTTTCAAACAACTTTGCAAGATTGGTCAGGAGGTCTTCTCTTTTAATGGACACCACTAGTATGTCGTCTGCATAGTCTTCCATAATTGTATACAACATATCATGAAATATTGTTTTCAAAGATTTTTCTGACAACCCCCCTAGGCTAAAGGCCTAAAACTAATTCCCGAAGGAATTATCAGAAGTAGATTCTGGTGTTGGGATATTTACTTCAACAGAGGGATTCTTCTTTACCCATTTCTTTTGAATTTTCCTCTTGATCACTTCATTAATGAATTTAACTTTTCACTTAACATCCTATTGCATGTTTTGTTTTATCGAACCTCTTTTGTTCCAACAGAATTTGGCAGAGTGGCCAAATTTGTTACAGTTGTAGCACACAACACTTCTCTATTCAGGCCAATTGTTCCACTGATTTTGTCTTGATCTTCATTGGTTAGAAATATGCCCAAATCTATTGCATGCATAACATCTGAAATCTCTATGAAAGTTATTCATTACAACTATGCATTCACCTGACTTATGACCATACTTATAGAGATTAAAGCAGTGACCTGAGAATGATGGTCCACTTGTATTCATCCTGCTCCTACATTGAGAAGCCATATGACCAATTTTTTTGCAAGAAAAATAGTAGCCATTGAATCTTTGAGCATTTGGTTGTCATACAAGATTTATTCTAGCTCCATTCATTTGATTTCCTTTCCTAAATCTCCCTTGTCCGGATTTCTTTTGTCTAGATCAAAAAATTTCTCCTTCTTTTAATTTCTCCTTGTACTAATTTATAGTAGTAAGCTCATTTATGAGATCATCGAGCTATTTTTCAATTTCTTGCTCATTGTTTTTAGAATGCTCCAGTTCATTGTCCAATCAACTGCATTGTTCAAATTTTTCTTTCAAGGATTGCACAAGATTTTCTTCATTCTTCTTTCTATCTTCAATATCCTTGGTCATTTTCATCATGATACATTCCATCTCACACTTTAGGGAAGCATTTTCTTTGGAAAAAATTTCACATTCTTCTTTTTTCTCCTTCAAGGCATGTCTGAGTTGTTCACCTTCCATGCTTCTATTCTTTTGCTTAACCTGATCACACAATTCCTTTCTTTTCTCCCTTGATTCATTGATTTTGTCTTTCAGTGAATGAATGCATTTCTCTGCACTCTCAATATTTTCTTGCAATTCTCGATTCTTAGATTTTGTTTTGTTAAGATCATCCAGGGCCACTATAAGTTGTTTTTGAAGACTACTTGTATCCATTGAAAACAGTTTCCAAGATCTCCCCAATCTGTTAGACTTCTTTTGAGGAACTAGCTATGATACCAATTGTTGGAAACAAGCAACACTAAGAGGGGGGTGAATTAGTGTTGTGCAAAAATTGAATTTATCATTCTAAACCTTAATCTACTTAAAGCATTCAACGAAAAGATATATGCATAAATAGAAAAAAAAACCACAACACCATAACACAAGGATTTTTACATGGAAACCCTATTATGGGAAAAACCACGATGGATGGCCAATCCATAATATAATCTGAGTATAGCCAAAAGAAAGATTACAAAATGGGAATGCACTTGCATTCAAGTATATTGCCTAGAGCTCAATGCTCAGAAAGAAAAGGCTCACTTCCTTACAATGATTTGGATTATATCCAAGAGAATGAATTCAAAGAATAGCATCTAGAAATTCTTGATTATAGTTCCGGTTAAGCTCAGTAGTCGATCTTCCATCCTTCTGACTAATTCTGCCATTCTGCTCTACTTTGCAAAAACTCACACTACAAAAACCTTGATGCACAAGTGAAACTGTGCATAATCACTTAATCACCCTTTTGATAATTGCAACACACTTCAACACACCTTTTGCACACCAAAAATGATATAACTGATCACTTATATATATCTGCAACAAAATATTTTATCGGTACAAGTCAACTTCAATGAAACTTAAAAATATTAGCAATTGTTGGCTCAAATCTTAAGTAATATACAATGCACACCCACAATGGTCGTCTACAACTTAACTTGGACCCAAAACATAATGATTAAACAAAAAAAATTTGAATAAAGATTCCTTGAATATCCGCAACACATTATATCAACTTAGTCGACCACAAAATTTTGATAAATAGAAAGATATCAACTAGATATCCAAACTTACACATAGCTTGGTATGAGGCACTAAGATTTCATGATAACATAAGAAATATATTGATAAACCTTACATGAGATCCATAACTCAAAATAGTAACAAAAAATATGTGAGTGAATTAATGATCACCAAACTGTCAAATGCTCTATTCTTCCTAACTATCCTCAATCTGTCTACCGGTGGGATCAAATGATGACATGCAAATCAATCATTGACTAGGTTTTCCATCAATGAGAACACCTGAAAGCATTTGTAGTGTCTCTTGCTAACAATTCTATGTGTTTATCATATTTTAGTAGATTAGTAGATTTTGTTCATTGATATTGAAGAATTCTATTGTGTTGATGCCCTTCCTTGTTCATGTTTTTTGTTGTTTATTGATGATAAATAGCAGTGTAAAGCTAGTCTAAACATGAATTGAATGTTGCACTTAAATGCTATCTTTTATTCATGCTTTATGGTGAACGAATGATTAAAAACCTATAGACCTTAGAAGATTGCACTAGTTTCATGAGACTATTAGCTAATTTGGTTAAGTGGAACTTAGTTTTAGGAAGACTTTCCACTGCATCATCCTCTATTGTCATTATTCATCAGTAGTAGTAGGTATGGAAACTTATTCTCTTCCCTTCCCTTTTGAAATTTCTTAAAATAGTAGTTTACAAAAAGTTTAGGTATCATTGTAAAGCCAAATATAATTATGAAAGTGGAGTCTTAGACTTCTATTTTGAACTTGCAATAATTGCACACCAAATCCAATACCTTAAGAACTCCATTTCAATGAACGATTCCCCTCCAACTTGACTTACATAAGGCTTCCCTATGATTACTGGCAAGATCACATCAAACCACTAAAACATTTCATGCAAGTCATGCCATGACACTCGAGAGACCTTGGGGTAATTTTTTGCAGCTCATTTGTAGGAGTTTTCCTTTAAAGAGAGATGATGCACTTATGAATTGCCTATGTTGAGAAGTGAAAAAACACCCATAAACAAGCCTCAAGTTATATTGTTTGAGTTTTTCAAACAACTTTGCAAGATTGGTCAGGAGGTCTTCTCTTTTAATGGACACCACTAGTATGTCATCTGCATAGTCTTCCATAATTGTATACAACATATCATGAAATATTGTTGTAATCGCTTGCTGATAGGTCACTCCTACATTATTTGTACTAAATGGAATGACATTATAGTAGAAGGTCCCCCATGCACAAGTGAATTCTATTTAATGTTGATCATCAGGGGATATCTTTATTTGATTATATCCTAAAATGTCTTCCATCAGTGACAACATTTCATGCCCTATCGTTAGATCTACAATCATATCAATGGTTGGAAGAGGGAAGTCATCTTTTTGAGAATATTTGTTTAGATCTTGAAAATATATGTAGATTCTTATGCCCCTAGTGATCTTTGATACTAGTACTAGGTTTGATATCCATTCTGGATAATCAATTGGTCTGATGAAGCCTACATCTAACAATTTCTTCAGTTCTACTTTTACCAAAAGTGTTATCTAGTGATGCATCTTTCATAGTTTTTTCTTGATGGGTTTGTCTCTTGGAAATACACCCCTAGGTGGTGTAAAACCAATAATAGATCTATCCCTACAATTTCTACATATTTCCATGTGAAGTTTATCTTCCTTTCATTTATGAACACTAGGAAGTTCACCTTTTCTTCAGGATCAAGTGACGTTGCATGATATGTGATCTTAGGTGATTTTGGTGTGCCAATATTTCTAGGTTCAACTTATTCAACTAGGAGTGATGACTTCTCTTGATATTCAAAAATAGGGAGATTAAATCCTTAATCCTTGGGCACCTAGGAGATGTTTTCACCCTTAGAGTTTTTCTTTATTTTTCTCTTTTCAGGATCTGATAGAGCCACATCATGGTTTTCCCAAGGGGATCTCATTTTTATTTTTACATTTTCTTTTTTAATTTTGTGACTAGACAAAACTATCTTTGCTTCAAAATATTCTTGTTGTTTGAGTTCCATTATAAACCATACTTTATGATCTCTTGATGGTATATCAGTTCAAAGTCCCATAAACTCTACAATAGCTTCATTTGGAATTGATCCAAAATAGGCATTCAGTGTTGTTTGTCCCAATCTATTAACTGTGAGTAGCAAATGGGTAGGTTGTCATTGTTATCTACAAAGCTTATGGAAGTCAAAATGGTCAATATGGCTTTAGGATCATTCTCCCATTGTGTATCTAGGTCATTATCACTAGAGGAGACAAAAAAAGGAGAATCCCATTCATACTCGTTAGAGTATGTTTCATAAGTATTGTCTTTGATTGTAGGTTTGCTAGGCTGGATGGGGAATATACTTATTCTAAATATTTCAAATAAGTCCTCTATGGATAAATTGTTGTCTATAATATGGTAGAAATTTTATGCCTTAATGTCAATAAAGGAGCTCATTCCTTAAAAGAGGACATCTAGTGTTTGGATTAACCACATCTACCGAACCATGGCCTATTGCCATGTTTTTCTTTCTTTGTTCCACTATAATAGGTTCCCATATACCTTGTTTATGTTTCCCAAGGCCACATTTTCTAGTGTTTGTTTAGCTAGATGATACCCTTTACTGCTTGGATCAATTATAAGGGATTGTATTTATTTTGGTTCTTTTTGGTCTTCTTTGTAGATCATTGACAGAAGGTCTTCTTTGAATATTTCCTCATCCTTCATATCTCTCCACTTGGTGAAGATTGTGGGTTTGACTACCATTATTCTTGAAAAATTTTGATCTCCTTAGGCCCTCCATAAACTTTTTGTGTTGGGGGAAGCATCCCAATGTAAAAGGATTGACTGAAATGATAGTTCTTGTTACCTTTGTCAAGTACCTAAATCTTGGACTCAGATTTTGGTTTCTCACTTGATATTGGTTTGGCTAAGGTTGATGGTAATTTTGATGGGTAAACATATGAGGAGTGAAATGATATATCATTACTAGGTATACACTGGATTTTGATATATTTTTCCTCCAATTTTGCACAGTAGTGGAAGGATTTAAGATTGGTGTATAATGTAACGTCCTTTCCTTTGTGAGGAAATTTTAGACATTGATGAAATGTTGAGGTAACTACTTGTAGTGCATGAATCCATGGTCTCCCTAGAAGAAGGTTATATGATAGCTCAAGGTTCAGTACTTGACATGTTATTTCTATTGTTTTTGATCCTATTTGTATAGGTAACCTGATGGTCCCTTCTAAATTTATTTCTAAGTCATCATAAGCCCTTATAGTGATGCTCTTTCCTTTGTAAATTACATCATATGAATAACCCAACTATTTAACAAATTTTAAGGTAAATATCTTTAAACCTACACCATTATCTATCAATACTATTTTGACCATATGTTTGTGGACACCAACCTCTATATAGAAGGCTTGGTTGTGGAACGACTTTTGTGGAAGGTCTTTCTTAGGAAAGACTAAATGATGATTGGTCATATTTTTCCAGCCATGGCTTGAAACTAATCAATATTGAGGTCATTAAGGACTAATGCTTCCAAATATTTCTCTAGTATTTCCCTATGTGCAGGTGATAATTTCAATAGCTCTAGGATGGAGATCAAAGCAAGGGTCTTCTTCAGTTGTTCCACAATACTATAGTCATTGGATGAATTAGTTGTGGGTTTATGTGGGGCTCCTTATATTATGATTTTCCCTCAATGGTTAGTTACATTACATTTGGGGTCCCTTCCTTGTATAGTTAAAACATTGACCCTAGTGTAATCCTCTTGGGAGAGGGTACCTAGGACGATGTCACCATAGATGTAGTTGGTGTTGTGATAGTCTTGTTTTTTCCCTTTTTCATTTTTATTAGCATGGTTAGGAATTGGATTCATGTAGATTTGGAGGTATTTGTTTCTAGGATGATGTTTGATATCAACTTCTCCATTGTCAATTAAGTCTTGTATTATATGTTTAATTCTGATGCAATTATTTGTTGTATATCCCTTGATTTTGTGGAACTCATATACATATTTTTCATTGTACCATAGTGTTTTAAAACTCAACTCTTCAAATTTTAGATGCTCATTGGCTTTTAGGTTTTGTTGAATTAATTTTTGCATGATTTCCTGAAGTGTATCTCCTAATTGAGTAAATTTCCTCCTTGGTTGGTTATATTGTCTTTTTTTTCCTCCCTGATTTGTCTTTTGATTATTCAATTAACTATTTTGGGGATATTTGAGTTGATTTTTTGTACATTATTGGGAGAGAAGCTTGTTTTTGCAATTTGGGGTTTTCTTGGTGGTACATTGGGATTTTTCATGTTCCATATAGCTCTAGCATCAACTACTCCAACATTGGTAGCATTTTTGTTCTTGGCCAAAATCTTGGGTTTCTCATTTGAACTAGAAGGGTTGTATTTTTAGTTTTTCAACTTAATAACTCTTGATATGAGAGCTCTTTGAATGTGTAGTCCCTTCTCAATAATCTCTTCAAAGTTAATGAGGAACAACATGGAAATTTGGTAATTAATTTCTGCTTGGACATTGGAAACAAAAATGTCCACTAGTTCTTTGTCGGGAATAGGCCACTTGCATCTACTAGCTTTATGTCTCCATATTTGTAGGTAGGATGTAAAGGATTATCCTTGGATTTTTTTAATTTTATAGAGGTTGGTGATGGTGATATCTTGTTCTATGTTGAACAAGAAGTCGTTCACAAAATTGTTAATCAATTCATCAAAAATCCTAATACCTTGTGGTAGATGGGAGAATCATTCCATAGCATGACCAATAAGACTACATGGAAAATGTATCATTAGGTAGAAATCATTGTCTTGCACTTTCATGCAAGCCACTAATAAATCTTGCACATGTTCAACTAGATCACCTTTTCCTTTATACTTTTCAATTTTTTGTATTTCAAAATTTTTCTGGAAGGGTAGCACAATAATAGAGTGATCAAAAGGGAATGGATATATATCCAGTAGAGTGTAGGTCTTCTTTGGTTTTCCAATCTAGATGTCCAATATATTTTGATTTAGGGCTTATAGTTTCATGCCTACCTCTTTGCTTAGTAAGTTTGTTTTCAGACCTTGTGTGTAGTAGCCTTGTTGTCCCACAATGTTCATTTTGTATGGAGGTATAGGACCATGGTAACCATGTTGTGTGGAAGGAGGGTCAAATCCTTGTTTTATGAAAGGAGGATTAAGTCATTTTTGTGGGAAAGGATTATTAAGCCCTTGTTGAATGTAAGGAGGGATAATTCCTTGTTGTGGTCAAGGAATATTAAGTCCTTGTTGAAAGTAAGGAAGGTTAAGTCCTTGTTGTGATGAAGGAGTATTAAGTCCTTGTTGAATGTAAGGAGGATTAAGTCCTTGTTGTGGTGAAGGAGTATTAAGTCCTTATTGAATGTAAGGAGGATTAAGTCCTTTTTTTATTGAAGGAGGATTAATTCCTTGTTGATTGTAAGGAGGATTAAGTCCTTGTTGATTTTTTGAAGAGGGGTACCATGATAGTACGTTGGTGGTACACCTTGTTGTTGGGAATAATTTTTTGAAGGTTACCCTAATAGTTTGTTGGAATTACACCTTGTTGGGATGAATTGTATTGAACGTTACCCTAATAGTGCATTGGTGGTACACCTTGTTGTTGGGATGAATTGTATTGAAGGTTACCATGTGACACACCTTGTTGGATTGTCATGTTGGTTAAAGGATCAACGTATGATGCATTATGTGGAATTTATCCTTGTGGGGGGTTGTTACCTTATGGTATGTATTAAGATTGAACTCCTTGATATTGTTGAGCCACTATTGCATGTTCGATTTGAGTTAATTTCCTAAACCAAGGATTGTCTATTGGTTATTGTTTTGGTTGGTCATTGCTTTGTGAGAATATTGGTGGCATATTCAAAATCTCCATTAGTTGGGATATTTTTCTCACAATTGAGTTGTCCCCTCAAGGAATGAGGTTAGGATCCTCAAGACCTTCCACATTAAATTCTATAGGAAGCTTAGCACCCTTTTGCGTTAATTTGATGAAGTATTTGGATCCTTTCTTAGCATGTTGTCCATTACTTTAAGTAACTTGGGATTGTTGGAGTGTTGAAAGAATTATTCCTCATCTATTTCTTCCTCACTATCCACTTCTTCTATTACCATGTCCTTGGGATTTTGGTTTTACCTATCCATCATTACTTGTTTACGAATTACTTCCTCCTCACTTGGTGGTTGATTTGGTGTTTCCTTAAATGTGGGTTCCTTTCAAGGAGTTACAAGGTTGCTTGGTCTATAACCCCATGGGTCACTTCTGTCATTTGTGGTGTTTTTGAGAGAAATGATAGAGCTACTTTTGTTTCCTTCCATCTTCTTTCTATGTTGTGATCACGTAGTTTTCATAAACAAGTTCCAAGACTTTTTTGAAAGTTTGGTGATTTCTAACTATGGAATAAAATAATGCTTTGTTTTTTGAATTTTTTTTTCAAGTGTTTTGCAGATTTTCCCTTTTTTGAGGATAGTATCTATTTCCACACAAGAGGTGGTAATATAGGCCTTCTAGCCACAAGGTCATCTTTTCGTTCCTCTGTCTAGGTTATTAGTTGTGTTTCTCCACTAGGTTGTTGTTTCGTTTCTCTAAAATTTGAAACTTCTCAAGCTACTGATAATATCCATTTGTTCACCCTCAATTTATGTGAAACTTAGTTGTATGATAGGTGCTATAATATTTGGTTGTTGAAGTAGAGAAATTAGACACCAAATGGTCATAAAGTGAATGGTGTTGGTGAATGATACTATTTTTGGAACTCAAAATGTTGAATGAATTGGATTGATATTTCACTTCATTTTTTATAGAGGATATGTTACAGGTGTAGACACTTAAAAATGACCTAGGCCTGCAAGCTTTATTTTTCATCTTTCATCCTAGTATAATTATGACATTTAATTATGTCCTTGGTCCACATTTGACTATTAATTAAATAATTCATGTCTGTTAATTATTTGTCTTCTTGATTATTAAATAAATCAATTTTATTTATTTATTTAATATGTCACTAATTCTCATAATTAAATGAATTTATTAATTTATTTAATTATCGGTCATAATCCTCTAAATTAAATGATTATCTTTAATTATTTAATTACCTAATTTAATATTTCCCTCAAAATGATCTCACTTTATTAACTGTCGCTTCATTTTAGTAAATAATCTAAAAATCGATTATTTACTGTCACACAAAATCCATATTTTGAATTTATTTAATTCAATGTGGTAATCTTCTTACAAAAATCAAGTAATTGAGCAAATTCCATATTTTCCAAATCTACTTTTCAGTTCAACCTTTATCCTCTTGATTTTTTGAATCTTACAAATCAAGCAGTCTTTATCTTCTTGATTTTCAAAAATCTTTATCTTTTTGACTAATTATCACATTTATTCTCGACCATCAATTTGATTTTATCAAATGACATCTTGCTCACTCATTTAATGATTTTTCCTTGACCCTAATTAGGGATTGTCACATGAAATCTCATCCATTGATTTTAGGCTTTGTCAGCTTTCAATCTCATCCATCCATCCAAAATTGCATTTTCTATAAAATGCCAATTTGTTCACATTCTCAGGACTACTTCGTTATTCTGACATTTTTATGCTTAGATTTTACTTTGCATTTAGCTTATTTATTTTGATTATTTACTCAGGCATTATATTCATTTGTCATCATCATAGGCATAGTCTTTATTTTATCATCAAATCCTTCAAAACTTGCATTGGACATTTTCATAGGCATTTGTTCACACACACAAATCTGAGGGCAACAATCATAATCATTGCAAGCTAGAAGGTGCTATGGAAAGGAATCATGGAGGCAACAAGTAACATGTATAATTTTTTTAATTTGTTTAAGCTTCCAATGTGTTTCATAGTTTCTTTGGGTTTTGATTTAATCTATTAATCATCTAACCTACTTGAAAAATACCCACTGTTACATTGGTTAACCCGACACTTTTTTTTACATATACATTGTCGTACGGTTTTTTGTGATTTTTTTTTTGCAGGTTTGCATAAACATATGTTTGTCGAAGACTAAAAATCAAAGAAACTCCTAACAAGTATTTTTGCGGATTCGAGTGTTCAAGATTTATTTCAAAACATCATGTCTATTATTTTTACAGTAAAGAATATTTCTTTTGGTGCACATAAAATGAACATGCTTTTAATTCTATTTGATTATTTTTGAAAGTGGTAGGCGAATATTCTCTTACCTTGTGCAAACTAGGTGATCAGAAAGCCAGAACCACTTTGTCCATGTGTAACCTTGATGCAATAACCGAAGTATCCTCTCCCCTTGCGCAGTCATGTGATCCTAGATGTAAGAGAAACAATTATTGCCTCTAGAAATTGGGCCTGCCAGGGGATTTCATCACCTCTAGGTGACTCAAACCAGCAATAGAGCTAAAGCCAATCTACCCCCAACCAGTATATAAATGTGAATCTTAAAGGAAAACCTAAGATTACAAGTGCGGATGTGTCATACGGACCAAGTAGTACTCCCCAAAACCCTATTGAGCTTAACCTCTTTAGGTTGGAGTTCCTCCTAAATGGAGATTAATCTTGCGTCCCATGTATGGCCATTCAAATGGGGGTCCCAAATTAAATACCTTTGTGTAGTAGCCAAAAACCTTCTACTTGCTAGCGCAACACCAGTCGGTGTGAATGCATCCACATCTTTGCAGTCTGTAGTAGAGGTGATCAATCTTCCATGGGAGTTTCATGGGGGTTGGAAGCTTGGTTGACCTGAGAAGAGAGTGCATTGTAAGGGGGAGTTCATACAATGAAGATTCTGAATTCACGCGCTACTGATATGTGGCTGGGGAAATCGACATGGAATCTAGTGAATATTTTCCTGGCCTAACCATAGGATTGTGCTTGTCTTATTTGTGTTTGTCTACATTGAAAATATCATGCTTTCCAAGTGTTTTCTAGATACTGAAATGAAACAAACAACATTCAAACATCTGGAAACAAATAGTCAAACTTCAAACAATTCATATTTTTAGCCAAAACATTAGAAAAATTATTAGACTTTTTGCATTCCACAACACATTTGTTATCTCAAATGCTGAATCTAACTTGTTGCACTGCATTTTCTATCTTAAATGTCACATTTGAATTGTTGCACTACATTTTCCATCTTAAATGTCACATTTGACCTATTGCACTACATTTGCCATCTTAAATGTCACATCTGACCTGTTGCACCACATTTGCTATCTCAAACACTGCCAAATAGAACACGTATCTACTTGTATGTAAATCTGCGACGCACTCTACCTTTTGCAACACATTTTCCACCTCTTGCGTCACATCTATTTTTCATAATGAAATCCCTGTCAAAACCTGAGCCCATACAGTCAGACTATTGTAATGCATTTGCATTCCTGAAACACAATTGATACTTTAACCAATGCATCTAAAAAATTGTAATGCAATTGACACCCAAAATGACGCACTTTCTTGTGACCTCAGAAAACATTATCACTATAAAAAAACCCAAGGCTAAACAATTGCAAACATATTCTAGACATCTTTTTCTACAGTCTTTGTCAACAATCAGAACAAGAATTGCTCAAATTCCTCCATCCTTGCATGTTAGGTTGTAGTTTTAGTTTTCCATAGGTCTATCATTGCTTTTCCTTAATTGCATCCTTGGGATTTACCATCATTTTAGGTCCTCAATTTTGTTGATTTTTGGATAGGAATCCTTTCTATTCTTTGTCAAATGTTTTCCTTCAAAATTAAATTGTCATTGGACTTAAACAAAATCACCTCTTTTAGTCTTGGTCCTTTTGTGAGCCACTTCCAACTCAAAAGTCTAGTGTGGAAACTTCACATTGTCATCTTGGAATCTTGTCATTTAGTCCTTCAAACAAGTTCCTTAACAATCCAAAATTGATACATTGACCAAAATTTGAATGGTTGAGTATACCTTTCCATAATTATGCCAAAATTGATCACACCATAGAGTTCCCTTTGACCTAGCATTTTGCACTTTAGTCGTTCATCATTCATTTTGGTCCTCATTATTGCTTTGCATTTAACATCCTTTTTAAACAACATCATAACATCCACCAACTTATCTTCCCTTCAACAAAATATTAATAGGCTTGCAAGCAAAGTTGAATACCAGTTACACCGTAGAGGTCAATACCAACAAGCCTTAGACTTTAAGAGACAATTCTTCCAAACCAAAAATCAATGCCCATCATACCAACAACCCATAAGTTCAAGTTCTCCATCTATCAACCCTCACCTTCAAATGTCTCTTAACACAAATCCTGCCATTAATTCACAACAAATGTCCACTTATCACCCTTATCCTAACCTTGGCAAAGGAAACCAATTGTCCACTAGTCCATTCCAAGTCTCCACGTCATATGCTAGTCCTTCACCTATCAATTTCATCCACGTCTACATGCCTTATCAACCATCTACCAACTCATGTCAAGTCCCCACATCATACCATATTGATTTGGTCCAAGTTTCCACATCCCATTTTAGTCAACCTTACACTAATCCAGTCCAAGCCTCCATGTCATATCCTATGATGTCACCATCTAGTCCAGTCCAATTCCCCATGTCATACCCTTGTCCTTCACATACTAGTCCAGTCCAAGTCCCCATGTCATATCCTTGTCCTTCACATACTAGTCTAGTCCTAGTCCCCATGTCCTATCTTAGTCCTTCACATACTAGTCCAGTCCAAGTCCCCATGTCCTATCCTAGTCCTTCACATATTAGTCCAGTCCAAGTCCCCACATCCTATCCTAGTCCTTCATTCATTAATCCTTTTCAAGTTACTCCCTCACAAGCCACATATAGTCATGAAAATTTTGTCATTACTCAAAGGCACATCCCATTGTCTAAACTTGAGGAGACATGTCAAAATGAAAGTCCAAAGCATGACATCATAACATCACCTTCATGTCAGGATCAAGGTAGTCCATCCCATGACCCTATCTTAAAGTCCATTCAAGAAGTCCGTCAAAACATTCATGAAATCCAAAATACACCTATCCTTGAAAAATATTTCAATCCCAATTATGTCATCCATGAGAACCCCATATATGACCAAGACCCTACCATTGACGAAGAAGTCCAAAATGATCCACTCTTTGACTTTTATGACATTCATGATCAAACACTTGTCGACCCTATACAGGCCTCGACTATTGAAACTTTCCAAAATGAGACACTTGCCTCCATGACACACATAGATGATATTCCTCAGAAATAAGAGTTTTCCATTATGGACATATTTGCAAATGATCGAGCTATAGCTAAATTTACTGGACTCTATGACACTGACCATAACGATGGCTTCGACATTGACTTGGAAGCACCAATAGAATCATCTGAACTTGACATGTCACAAGATCAGACTAATGATATTAGTCATAAATATGTCCAACATGACAATGAAGCTAAGACACTTTATCAACTAGAGTCATCTATCTTTGTTAGAGTAGGCTTCCTTGTAGATGAAAATATTCCAAGTAACAGTGTCCACATATACAATGATGCATTAGCATCTTGATTTCAAAACAAAAAATATCCCATCCCAAATAGAATCTATCAAAGCATGCATTATCAAGGAAAAGGAATAGGCATACATGAGCAAGGCATTCAAGAACCAATATAGCTTTAGGAAAATTATAGACATCAAGGTCTTGCCTATTCCTCAGACAACAAATCTAATGATGTTAGTGGTACCTCCTTGATATTGGGGGCAACTTTATCATATATAAATGTCAAAATGGAGTCCACGAGTGATCCTTGTCATAAGACTGCTTGCAACACCTCTTTCATCCACAACATAAAAGATCATTCCATCATAAATAAACCTTCCCTTTGGAACCAAAAAAAACAAAAGTCTTACAAATTCAAAAATCAAATGTCAAAGGCCATCAAATCAGACAAAAAGACAAGTGAACAAATGAAATTAAAATGGATCCCAAAGAAAAGTGGATCAAACAAAGAAAATATCTCAAAAGAAAAATTTAATTATGATGTGGAGCCATAAGACAAGAGGACTCCCACATACAACAAATGTCCACCTCCTTCAAAATGGTCATCAAGCAAGGCATCTAAGAGTGTTGGTTCCAAACATCATCCCTCCAAAATCTGTCATCCACCATCCTAAGTTTGGAAAATAAAAAGTGATTCATCCAAATGTCCAAACAACCTTTCCATGTCTACCATCATCCGTCATAATCCTACATCTTGTCTAAAGTCCAAAGATCCAATGTCACAAATCTGTCACATCATGGCAACAACTCTTTACCACAAGGACTTTCATGGCACTCTATCGCGATGTGCATATTCTAATAAAGACAACTCTAGTATCAAATAGGACCACAATGACATCAATCAGTTGTATGCAAGCACTACGATCTTGACAAGGCAACTACTTTACAAAGGAAATTATTGGCATATCATGGCACCAGTCTCTACATCGACACCATCAACAACTTCAAAACAATCAATGGTCAGTTAAGGCATCAAGGTCATCCTAATATATCCAAAAAAAAGCAAATTGAAAAATAATTTTTTTTCACCCTAATGAAAACTTGGCAAACACGCATCTTGGTGACACCAAAAAATTCAAAAATTCAAGAAAATAGTCAAGAGAAAAATTTCATCCAACAGTGAAAACTTGACAAATAGGCACCTTGGATAAGTACCATGATGAAAACCTAGAAAATGGGCATCATGTGTAAAATAAAATGTCTATGTGCACTTTTTCACTTGGGGGGAAAGTTTTCTCATTTCACATTTCTTCCTCTTGACATTGACATCCAACCATTGGATCCATATCATTCCCACCTACCTTGATCTTGACATAAATAGGCACACATAAATCATGCTTTGGGAAAACTCTTGACATGTCTATCCTTCGATCATATATTGTTCATGAAATGTCATGTCATTTATTTCATAACCTCATTATCCTTATGTGACATGGTCCTTGAATATCATATGACAATTCCTTTACTCTCAGGTATCTCATCCTTTACCAAGGCCACCTCTCATATTTTGATGTCTATCATCTATCTTGGCTTTCCCTTGTCAAACAGTCTAAGGATACTCCATCGTCCCTTTTAGTCCTAACCAAGTCATTTCAAATGCAACGAGTCTATATTATCCAAAATATTACTTGACTTTGTTCCTGGTCTAGTTGTAGACGTTGATACTTTCGTCACATTATCATCATCCTCATGTTGTTTCGGGATGTGTCCTTCCCATGTCAAACAATGTTGTCATCACTTGTCAATTGGTGTTCAACTCGACTAGGGGCACAATCATGTTTGTCCTTGGCTTCTCATGTGTAGGCATCAGTTACATGCATTTTTTGTGATCCTCTTAAACCATTCAAAAAGACAAAAACATCATAAAACGTCCTGAAAAAATACAAAAACATCATAAAATGTCCAAAAGAAAGACCTAATTAAATACTTGAAAAAAGACAAAAAATATAAACTATCAAAAGTAAAAAAAATCATAAAAAGACAAAAATCCAAAAAAAAAATTATTAGAAACTATCAAAAGTCCAAAAAAATCAAAACTGTCAAAATCCAAAAAAACCAAAACATGTCAAAAACAAAAAAACATCTAAATCAATGTCAAAATCCCAAAAAACAAAGTATATCTTGTCAAGTCTGTCAAATCAATCAATCATTGTCATTTGTCTGAACTACATTGTCTTTGCACATTTGCTATATAGGCAAGACTTGTTTGTGAGTCCTGAAGACATGAGGTTAGTCCTTTTAGGTTTTTCAACATTAAAATCATGATTCAATCTTTGGTCATCAAGACAAAGTCATTGGTCATGTTGAACTATGAGGTCTTTGAGTGCATGATGTAGGAAAGGCCATCTGTTGATGAGCCCCCGAGGCCACACTAGGTCAGTCCATTAGGGTTCATGGCATTGCACTCGCACATACGTCAAAATTCTTTAAGTCAAACAATTCATCTCAAAATAAGCAAACTACCACAACCAAACTCTGGAAATTCTTCAATAAACTTGTCACGCAAATCATCATGTCAACATTAGCATGTAGTCAAACTTCAGTCAACAACAGTCAACCTTCTATCAAAACTTGACTCAAACTTCAGACAATTTCTATAAAAACAAATCAAACTTAGTCAAACAATGGTCAAATAGTCAACTCTCGATTATTTTTCAGATGTGTCCTTCTGAAGAACAACCTTTGTCATTTACACCTTAGGATGTGTCCTTCCTAGGTACCATCATTGTCACTTGGCATTTTGAGGGATCCTCTTGAAATTTGAGGATTGATCCTCTTGGCATTAACATTATTCATGATGTGTCCATAAATTTGGAAACCTTTGACATTCAACACTTTGGCATCGTCAAACATGACATCCTTGACATTCAGAAAATCTGACACCTTTGGCATTCAACATCATCAAACCTGACACCTTGACATTAAACACCTAGCATTTAGACACACTTGGAAAACACTTGGCACTTGTCTTTGGCTCTTTCATCATGTTACTAGTTTCTCAACAATGTCCTCACAATAGGATTTAGAGAAGTAGTGATGTATCACGATGATTGTCTTGTCTTGTCTTTTTGACAGTCATGTTACTAGTTTCTCAGCGATGTCCTCACAATAGGATTTAGAGAAGCAACAATGTATCATGACGATTGTCTTGTCTTGTCTTTTGGATAGTCATGTTACTAGTTTCTCCATGATGTCCTAACAACGAGATTTAGAGAAGCAACGACGTATCATAATGATTGTCTTACTTTATCTTTTTGGGATTTTCACGTTACTAGTTTCTCCATAATGTCCTAACAACTAGATTTAGAGAAGCAGTGATGTATCATGATGATTGTATTATTTTGTCATTTTTTGGACTGTCATGCTACTAGTTTCTCGACGATGTCCTAACAACATGATTTAGAGAAGTAGCAATGTATCATGATGGTTGGCTTGATTTTTCATCATGCTACTAGTTTCTCAACGATGTCCTGAGAATGAGATTTAGAGAAGCAGTGATGTATCATGATGGTTGGCTTGAGTTTTCATCATGTTACTAGTTTCTCAGTGATGTCTCGACAACAGGATTTAGAGAAGTAGCGATGTATCATGACAATTGTCTTTTCTTATCTTTTTGGCAGTCATGTTACTAGTTTCTCAGCGATGTCCTGGCAATAGGATTTAGAGAAGCAACAACATATCATGATGATTGTCTTATCTTGTCCTTTTGGAAGTCATGTTACTAGTTCCTCAAGGATGTCTTGGCAATAGGATTTAGAGGAGAAACGATGTTTCATGACTTGTCTTTATTGTCTTTATTTGTCTTTCTATGATTGTCATTGGTTATGACAAAAATACTAGGGCTATTGTGCTCTTAGTATGAGTTGTGATCA